>JAHZNG010000731.1:0-10823 GCA_027744375.1 Orchesellides sinensis
TCAGCAATCGGTTTAGTACATGCTGTTGCTGGGAAGACGGAGGCAGCCATTGAATCCTTTCACAAAGCTTTATCCCTCCGGCGTGATGACGCCTTCAGCACAACCATGCTACGCTATTGTATAGAAAAGCTTGTGGAGGAGTCAAATAATGGTAAATGATGACTAACCTGGTTGGAACTAGTCATTGTCAATAGTCGTAAAGGCAAACCGTTCTATTGTAATTTTTAAAATACTTTTGCTTGTAGCTAGTGATGACGAGATTGTAGCAACAGACGTTGTGGAGGATTCTGACGAAGAGTCACAGGTATTCGCGCAGAGATACAGTACTAGAAAAAAATCTCTAGATACCTCGTTTAATCAGAGTTCGAACAGCAAAAAAGGAAATCCAAAAACGCCAGATACTGGTGATATGCCTGGTCACTTGAGCTGGTTCAAAGATTCTCTTTCTAAATTGGAGTCTGGTGCGTGCTACTCTATGTTATGCTCAGTTTATCACAATTCATAGAAACTTAGTTTTTACGGATTATATATGTATTTTAGGCCCTGGAGGAAGAAATAGTGATGGTCCTAGACATACTTCTACGCCTGCTGCGGCAGCAGAAGGAAGCTCCAGAGGTAACAGCATGTTGAAACTATGTCTCTGGGTTGATAATGTAGTATTGTTGTTCTGATAGTAGTGAATGTAATTGTTTTTATGAAGAAAAACGAATGCCATCATCTGGAACAGAAGAGTCTGAAGACCGTTATCCTATAACTCGGAGAAAAAACAGGAATCGAAACTCTGGCTCGTCATCCGAAGGAGACCGCAACATAACTGGCAATGCCTCTTCATCAGATGCGGAAGGAAATGAGTGAAAATTAAATCCGTATAAAAAGAAGGCATTAGACTAATTCTTAAAATCAATTTTAGTATTAATACTGTTAAATGTGTTTATGTAGACATAGTTAAACATATTTTGTGATACCAAAAACTTATAAGGTATTTGTTACTGTTAAAGTCAAATAAAAAGAGATTCAATTTACTGGCAGTATAGAAACGTATAGTCATGTTTATTACACTATAATATCAGATTATTAACATAGCTCCTGAAACCAACCCTTATAAATACTTCGTGTTTTGAGAAATTTACTTAGAATAAAACTCAAGAATTAGTACACTCAACAAAAGAAATTTGCAATTACATCAGCTCTTCATTCATAGTATGTTTTCTGGTACTTTTGATACGTCCCCAAATCTCGGCACCAAGTGCTCTTCCTACACGTCATTCGAATCCAGTCATTTAGTTCTAAAAAGACATATAAAATTAAACTTTACAGATAGGTGGATATACATTATTTTAAGTATAGAATGAAAGATTTTTACCAGTGACACGAGAGTAAACTCCGGGAAAATCGGCTCTTGCACATCCTTCTCCAAAAGACACTATTCCGATTTGCATGTAACGTTTGTAAACCTCTGTCATGATAGGTCCACCTAATAAAAAGAAATCCAGATTATGAGTCGTTTTAGAAAAGTGGCTGAAAATTCAACAATAAAAGTTTTCTTCAATAAAAGGTTTTGAACCTGAGTCTCCCTGAAACATTAACAAAATAGGAAGTTTTTTGAAAACAATATTCATGATATGTTATGAGTTTTGAGGAAGTTTTTAATCATGTGCATTTTTACCTGACACGAGTCAGCCGATGGCTTTGCTGCACACAACATGTTCGAAGTAATTATAATTGGAGGCTGTGCTTTACTATACATTTCCTGGCATTTCTCATTGGAGATAACGGGGATAGTTACCTTTAATAATGTATCAGAACTGTCACCACCCTCGCTTGTCGCCCCTGTGTATCCCATAGAATAATTTGTAATCCAAAACACAAGTGTGTACTTAGATTCATAGAAGTAATTCGGATCAGTAGTTTGAAACAAATATTATTACCAAATCCGATCACAGTAGCATTTTGTCCGACAAAGTCGTCATACGTCTTGGGTGGGGGCAAGCAAACAGTTCGAAGCGTTGGCTGGGAAGCGGAGCTGCTTCCGCCATGACTATAACTAGAGCTTACTAACCGAACAGGTTGGGACAGTTTTAAGATGGCAACGTCGTTATTCATGGTTGAGTTACTGAATCCAATAGAATATTAATTGCTACTATTGAAGGTAAATATATTATGGACATTATGTATATTTAATCACAAACTTAATTTACTCATATAGTGGATGAGGAATTATTTTGGATACGTTGACACGAGCAGTGGTGCTACTCTCTATGTTATCCAGGTCAAATGGGTTCAGTAACACCTCCACGATTTCAGGGCCAATCAATTCTCCAGTTCTTAAAAATTGTACAAATACTTACACTCTATACATTACGGATTTTAAAAAAACAATGGAGTTATGGTATATTATGAAAGGATGGAATCTCAAACTTACTCCGGATGAAATACGCAGTGGGCCTGAAAATTTTTACATTAAGTTAAAATAATCGAGTCAAAGATGATTTGTAAAAGAGTTAGTTCGGTAATTTAAATGGAATGAGGATGCCTATACTTACGGCTGTTAGTATGCAACGATCAGAAATGAGTGTGCCCCCGCAAAAGGCGAAAGTCGAACCAGCCACTACCATCGCCGCAAACATGCGATATTCGCCATTCTTTGCAGGTTCACCTCCAACTATATTAATACTTGTTCCTGCCTGAATTCTGCCATTAGTTAGACTTGTTACACTTACTTCAGCGACCAGTGGACCTTTGAGCCCGCAATCTAAAAGAAACCGCAGTCCGCTACTTTAGGAGGTGTGGTGGGGATAAGCTTTGGAGGAAAGTCTTGATGATAGTTGTAGCCAAAGCCGTAGCCATTGTAATTAAGATGATGCTTGGCACATGAAACCTTGCATTGAAACAAGGGTGTGCCATAGTCACTGTTGACGCTTAGGGTCGCTTTCAAAATGGAAGATTGTGAGGTAGCGTAGTGAGGTGCATATTTACCACAAAACCTGAATAAAATGCATTTAGTATCATTTTTGGCTCTATATACTATAGAAATGGCAGTGCATTCCAAATTCTAATCTTTCCTTTGTTGTCTTACCGTAACCCAACGTCCGCAGACCCATCAGACAATGCCAAATAGTCTTGCAAACAATGCCACGAGGGGCTAATCGAAAACCTGGGACATGTGATCATTGGATAGCAGTCTGTAGTCCCCTGTGTTATGAAGTAGATAAAATCTAAATAGTTAATTTTATATTTTTGCTGGTTTGATAAAGGATGTAAGAACAAACAAAAGGAAAACTTACCAAGAATGTCCACACACAGCTTGCCATGCCGTCCTTGCTTTTGATAAGATATGATGAGCCTCCATTGATTGCGTATGTGCCGCAGTCTACCGCTGGAAACATCAGAATTGAAACCGTTATGTTTATTTTTATTGTGCAGAATTCAAAAATTTCCAAAACTTACTTCCGTTTACGCTCTCCTCCTCCACATAATATTCACTTGTCATATATTTCCCTTGTCCTAAAATCTGAAGATGAAGAATTTTTTTGCAATTTAATCGTATCAAGTAGTTTTATGTAGAAAATATACATAGGGAAGTAGGAATGGATCGCTTACTTCAGCAACTAGGAATGTTGCACAGATAAAGGAAATTTGCTTCCAACACATTTCTTATGGTATTTTAGATTGCCAACAAACAAAATCTAATTGTTGTATTTGAATAAGCTTAAATTCTGTGAAATTACTCCTTGTCTTTCAGTAAGTACTATATACTTGACGGCAAGATTAGGAAAGAAGACTGTGGACGCATAACTGAGTAACATCTAAAAAACTAAACTCATGCATTGTCTTTATGGGACAGATCATAATTCATAATCATGTATGCAAATGTGTTTCCTTTAGCCTTGTCTTCAGTTGATGGAATTCGTAGAGTCAGCGTCTGAATTAGTAAATCCCTATAATTAGTCGATTATAAACAAATTGTATGACAATCCATACTTTTAAATTTTTACTTATTCACATGCCACTATGCCTTCTGTGAAAGTATGAGTCATTGGGATCATTTTGATAAGATCAAGGGAGCAAGCAGGAAAAAGAGAGCAGGTGATATGGATTGCTGACACAATTTTTGCGCGTGCAATAATTAAAAATTATGATATAAATAATCATTCCGTTTTAATCACCTCAGGCATTAACTTTTGTACTAAAGGGAACCTTATATTATTGGCTCGATCAAATTACATGAAATTATTTTCGTACATAAGCTACCATAAACGTATTCCATAAAAACTTCCTAAATTGTTTGCTCGATAAAATATTTCATAACTGTTCATCCTTTACATTTGTTGTGATATGATTTTACCTATCAAGGTCACTACACAACAGCATAATATCATGAAGAATGTTTGGGTTAGGAATTTTCGTCAATTTTAAAAAGGTGGATTCCAAACTAAGTCACAGGCCAAAATTCATTTCGTATGTATTAAACGAAACTTTTAGTACACCACGTTTAAACATACATTATAAACACGGAAAACAGCATACATACATAAATAATAAGTTCATGCATTCAAACATTTGTTACATTTAGTATCATCCATTTAACTCAAAGTCATTCATCATAAAATATTTTATGGTAATTTTTATGCACTTCCAAATCCCGACACCAAGTACTCTTCCTACAAGTCATTCGGATCCAGTCATTTAGTTCTGCAGTTAATCAATATAATAAATAAAAATTATGAAAATGAAAACTTATGATTGAAATTTTCACTATTCCGAACAACAGCAATTTTTAAGAACGAATTGCCCTTGGTTTATTACCAGTTAAACGTGAATACGTTCCTGGAAATTCTTCCCTTCCGCATCCGACTCCGAAAGACACTACCCCGATTTGCATAACGCGCTGGTAAACTTCTATCATGAGAGGTCCACCTGATAAATTAGAAACTAGCTATTTTGAAGGTGTTTTAATGAACATACGATTCATAAAAGTGTTAGAATGTTTCTACATCTTTTTCAAGATAAGTATAAGTTTTCAATTAGTGGCCCAACCTGAGTCTCCCTACAATTAACAATCAAAACGACGTTGTTAACATCAATAAAACATAGCAAATTACATTTTAAAATAAACTTTTACCTGACATGCGTCAGCGTTCAGTCTTGATGCACACAACATGTTAGAACTGATATTTAGTGGAGGTTGGCCTCTGCTGTACATTTCATGACATTTATCATTGGGGATAACAGGAACGGTTACTTTCAACAAGGTAGTGGATAATGTCGTACCATCCTCAGTTGTGCGTCCTATACATAATTAATACTATAAATATACTTATGCGCAGTATTTTGTCTAAGCGCATAAATCGATTCAAATGGAACTAACCAAATCCAATCACAGTTGCATTCTTCCCTGCAAAGTCGTCAAATGTCTTGGGAGGTGGCAAGCATACAGTTCGAAATTGTGGCTGGGACAAGAAGTCGGTAAAACTTGAGGCTATAAGTTTAACGGGCTCAGCTAGCACCAGAATGGCAGCATCAAAATCTTTGGTGAACCGACTATTAAAAGGTTCATTCAATATAATTTCATTTTAAAACTGTGGAGGTAATCATGTACTCGTGTACTTAAATTATTTTACTTGTAAAGAGGATGTGGAATAATTTTGGACAAATTCACACGCGGAGACTCAGTCATGTTAACGTTTTTTAAATCAAATGGGTTGAGAAACACCTGTGTGTTTTGTAAATACAGTTCGAAATTGTGGCTGGGACAAGAAGTCGGTAAAACTTGAGGCTATAAGTTTAACGGGCTCAGCCAGCACCAGAATGGCAGCATCAAAATCTTTGGTGAACCGACTATTTCCAAGATTCGTTCAATATAATTCCATTTTAAAACTGTGGAGGTAATCATGTACTCGTGTACTTAAATTATTTTACTTGTAAAAAGGATGTGGAATAATTTTGGACAAATTCACACGCGGAGACTCAGTCATGTTAACGTTTTTTAAATCAAATGGGTTGAGAAACACCTGTGTGTTTTGTAAAGATCGGACCTCTCCGGTTCTAAAATATAGGCAAAAGGGTTTCAATCAATATTTTACCTAAATTCTTAATAAATGACAACTACTTTAGTATGGTTAAGATTTACCGGCTGCTTATTACGCAGTGCGCCTGAAAGACAAGTGAATACTCTAAATTACCTTTGTACAAAGTTGTTATTGTATCATTTAAATCATTTAATCAGTTATACAAGGATAAATACTCACTGCAGTTAGAACACAACTATCGGAAATGAGAGATCCACCACAAAATGGGAATCCATATTTTGGCACGATCACAGGTGCAAAAATATGGTATTCACCTTCCTTCACTGCCTCTCCTCCAATAATTTTAATGGTTGCTTGTGAATGATCAGTGCTGCTGCTGGTTCTATGTGCTTCTTTATATATGTTGGACAATGGTCCCTTGACTCCACAATCTTGAAATAAATCAAAATTTAGCAAATATCCTTCCCTATATGATTAGAAATAGCTGAAGAATGTGAATTAGATTCTATTTGTGAAAAATGTTTATATATGAATTTTTTTTACCACAATCCACCACTTTAAGAGGTGTGGTGGGGATTAAATTCGGAGGGTAGCTTTGATCATAGTTGTAACCGAAGCCATAGCCGTTATAAGTGAGATGTGGCTTCGCACATGAAACCTTACATTCAAACAAGGAAGCACCATAGTCACTGGTAATGCTTAGGGTCACCTTCAAAATTGAAGTTTGTGAGGTGGCGTAGTAAGGTTTATCTACTCCACAAAATCTAGTAAATGCAAAACATGTCATGCAATTCCACAGCCCAAAAGTTTCATATTTCGAATTTGCCTATATTTATTATACCGCAAGCCAACGTCTGCAGATCCATCAGATAATGCCAAATAGTGTTGCAAACAGGAATCCGATGGAGTGATTAAAAACCGAGAACAGGTTATCATAGGAAAGCAATCATTTGTCCCCTGTTTTGTAGATAATTTACATATAATTTTGTATTTTGATTGGTTTAATAAAATGTGTTTGGAAAATAACTTGCCAAGAATATCCACACGCAGCTTGTCATTCCATCCTTGCTTTTAATGAGGTAGGATGAATATCCATCGATGGCATATGTACCGCAGTCCACCGCTGGAAATACCAGCATTAGGTAAATCAGCATAATATAGCATTTCTAATGTCATTAACTTGTTGGCTTAACTTACTTCCATTTACACTCTCTTCTTCAAAATATTCATCCGCTGAATGTCCCTTGGAGTTTAGCACAATCTGACAAAAATATCAAAATTTATTCTTAACTCTTTGAATTTGTTCTTAAGATATTACAGATAAACTAGATTGTTTGGTGTAATCGACGAAATTAAATAATGACAGTTAAAATGTGTTTGTTTACGAACGCCTGTAAGTAAAAGAGCTGCGGCAGCAAAAATTTGTGAAATTTGCCTTTGACGCATTGCAATACAATACGTATTACCCTACACGCTCTAAAACAAAATAAAATTTTATGACTAATATGCTACTAATAAAATCTTAAACCAAGCCTTCTTTCACCATCACACTAACTATTTTTGAAAAATTAGAGGTGAATTCGTTGAGTGCATCAGTATATATATATTTGCATATGCAATGAAATCATTAAGCTTTAAATTTTTCCGTTATCTTTTAACATTCAAAGTTTATGCTAACTAAACCTTCAAATTTAAAGCATCCCTAAAATTGGTTAAAAGATTTTTGTCTCGCAGTCCGGTCATTATCATTATTCATTATTCATATACATAGTTTACACATCTTGAAAGAACAAAATCAAATCAATCATTACAAATTCAGTCAACCAACCAATTGACTGGTATTATTCCAAAACGATGACTCTACTTCTACCGAATAGAAGTAGTATGCATAGTGAGAATAATTAGAATGCCTACTTACTTTGGCAAGACCGTCCGTCCATTAATGATTGCTATTTTTTATTAAACGAAATGCAAATACTTGTAATTATGCGAACTTAGAATCTAAATAGCTAAAAAAAGGTGTTCTTGTCATTCAATAGTTTTGCATTGAAGAGACGCGAGTTTTGTCTGCATTAATAACTAAACATTTGTTTGCCCAAGTTGCTGTGTTCGGTTTATCATGGATTGTGTTCAGTTTATACATATTATGTAAAATTGATGATGAACCTAGTGACTTTTAATTGACAGGTTATATGTTTTGGATATTTGAAAATTGAGTACAGAAATAAAGCATGTTACGTTTATTTAAATATTTCCATTGAGTACATCGGCATCATAAAGTTAAAAGTAAAGAAATGGAATCTTGCTGACTAAACCGAATCAATTCATAATAAATAAAATAAATAATACAAATCCTTTGAAAATGTTTAAGAGTATCACATTGAAGTTGGAAAGTAGGACACGAGGTTTAATTTAATTATGCCCGGGCGAGCGAGTGATGTATTGTACTAAAAATTCTGTCGATCTTCAAGGTCCCTGACACCAAACGCCGTTTCGAGCTGTCATACGAATCCAATCGTTGACTTCTATTATCAAAGCAGAAAAATAATTTGTGACGATATACTTTTTAAAAATTCATGCATTAGATCTTCGAGTTAGGCATGCATGAGAAAATTTACCAGTGACACGAGCATAGACACCTGGCTTCCCCTTTCTTGCGCATCCTTCTCCCCAGGAGACCTTGAGGAATAGTAATTATTTTTAAACTACATGGTTTATATTCCCAAAAAACAGGCCTTTAATAATAAATCGTCAATTACCACTCCAATCTCGGTGTAGCGACCATCATCTCCTTTTTTCATGTATGGGCCACCGGAGTCACCCTAGTAAGAAATTGATACAAGGTTATTGTACAAAATTGATTATAAGCTTCCCAAAACATTCCAACAAATTATTGAATCTTAATTTGCACCCACCTGGCAAGAATCTCTACCCCCTTCGGGATACGCTCCACAGATCATTCTAGCCGTGATCTTACCCTCATATTGTGAATTACAATCCTCATTGCTAATTACTGGTACATCTAATTGTTGGAGGACTTCAGATTGATCCCCACCTTCAGCAGTGGCTCCTAATGTAATTAATTGAATAAAAATCCATTTTTAAATATGCCATGGTACAGTTGAATTACAAAGATGCGTGCTTACCCCATCCGATAACAGTGGCAATGTCTCCAGTATAAGCATTGTAACTATTTCTTGGGGGGAGGCATACAGGACGAACAATAGGCTCTGCTGTTGCTAGCATATCGACAGGTTTGTCCAATTCAAGAACTGCTACATCGTAATCCTGAGTATTTGTACTGACAAGTAAAAAATATAATTGAAAAGTTACATTTTCCAGGAAAGACTTAATTAAGTAATTAAATTGTGCCACAAAGTACTTATAAAAAGGATGAGGATGAATCTGAATAATGCCCCTGCGAACCAATTGTGTTTCAGTTGCATCCGTAAAGTTGTACTCGTTGAAAATAACCTCAGCAGCCCCTGGGAATCCGACTAACCCTGTTGTAACGACACAATGAGCCTAAAGAGACAGATAAATCAAATAATCGATTGATGATTATGAATGATTATTGACATAATGATGCATACAAGCATAATTAGAATGAGTAATTGTTAATTACAGCTGTCAAAACGAATTTATTGTTGATCAAGCTTCCACCGCAGAAAGGTGACTTGCCACGTCTGAACACCATGCCTGTCTGCCATCTCCAAAAACCCTTAGGGGCCTGCTCACCATCAACTATTCTGTGACTGTTATCAATAGGTCCAGGTTCACCCACAATCTAATAAGTGTGAATAAATCTCCATTAACTTCTTAGGTGAGATATTTTTAGTAAATTAGTTAAGTTTGATTGGTAAACTCACTGCAAGTAGTGGTTTCTGTCTCTTGGGTTGGTAAAACGTGTGAAACTGGGGTTTCCGGTGTGGCACAGCTAACAACGCATTGTACATTTCTATCTCGGCCAAAGTAGCCCAGTTTCAGTTGTGCAATTAAGATTGACGAGGGCGATGTAACATTTACTGGAACGTTGGAGCCACAAAATCTAGAAGATTAATTTTTAAAAATTATAACTGTTTGTTAAAAATAAGTGTTGGAGTTGAGTAGTGGTAGTGAGAGTTATCAGTGCTAACTTTTCTGCATTGCCCATTCCATCCGATAGTTCCAAAACATCTGAGGAGCATTCATTGGTCTGGCCAAGTTTAAAGGTACCACAGTTAGTTACAGGGACGCAGCCATTGGTACCCTAAATTAATTGCCGTTTGTGAAAAGCATTTTTCTACCAGTTACATGTAAGCGATATAGATAATGTGAATGGGTGTCTGGAAATTACCAGGAAACGCCAAGTGCATTCGTATCCTGTAGGTTTAAAACCGATTTGGAACACAGGGCTCTGAATCTTGTAACCGCTTGTGGTAGGATCTAACTGATGTGTTCCACATGCAGCCTCTAATAATTGTACCAATATTGAGCATACCATTTTGATATTTGATCTAAAACACAAGTCTGGTTTGTATGTCTTTAAATTGAACTATCAATTTACCCTTTTCCGCTCCCTTGCTCGGGCTGCTCGGCTTTCCCTTTCCAGAGTACCAATTTGTTAGAGTTGGAAACTACATTTTGTTGTTTAAAAACATTTCCAATTTATGCTGATTTTTTCAAACGGTACATGCATAAGTATGCATTCTTGCATGAATGAAGAATCAATTGGTGCTTACCGGAGATCTAGCTCTTCCTTCAGAGAGTACAATTACATATGCAAAAACGCATATTGGTTCGCAGGGGCATTAT
>JAHZNG010000732.1:0-11736 GCA_027744375.1 Orchesellides sinensis
AGTTATCGTGTTTACACACGGACACACGGACACACGGACACACGGACACACGGACACACGGACATGGTAATCACATAAAGCATCTTCAGCTTCGCTTTCGCTGCTTAATAACATAAAGGAATTGTTTAGAATAAAGTTAATGACGAAAAGCAAACAGCCTTCGCCTCGTTCCTTTTGTGGGGCTTTCTTCTACATTCCAATGCTAAATTTTTCATAGTGAAAGTGCTTGTAATATGTAGGTAAATCAACAATGGAGCAATATTATACGACTTGCACAAAATACTTCCTTTTATTTCAGTTTTCGTTGCATATACAATAGGTGTAAACTTTTACATAGATTTATAATTTCATTCTTCGGAATGCTGTAGAAAACGATGAAATCAGTTCATTCACCTAAGCATTGATGAAACTTTTAAGACTTGCACTTTATGCTAGTCTAATCTCATTTCAGCTCTCATAACTTCTTCGGATAGATGTTATTGTTTTAAACATGTCTATTTATGTAGTACAGATAATGCATCTAATGCCTGAGATTATAGAACAAGGAAAATAAATACAGAGTATTCAAACTTTTATTTGTGAATAAAAAATCCATTCCTGGCTGGTATAAAATATATAAAATATATATATGGCAGCCTGGAACGGATAAAATAGCATTTTTAAATAGGAGTATGGGTCTATCCTAGTTATATAGTCTCAGTCTAATACATACTTTTAATTATTTGTTAGTAACGAATTAAATAGAGTAAGCTATAAATACACACAATGTGCATGTGTAGGGTTTATAAACATTACAAAAAGCATAGTACGTTGATCGAAGGGAAAGTAAATATTTGAAAGTAATGTCCAATGCCATCAAACCATTTTACAGAATTCTCACTATCCAACTGGCCAGCCGTTTTTTGTATGTTATATTTGAGTTTAAAAAAGGGAGAAAAATATCAAAAGCATATACAATAGCATTGCACACAAACACAGCGTTTGCTTAGCTGCTGACAGCATCATCACATCATGCGTTCGATTCTTTTCTTTAGGGAAGGGTAACCGTGATGTGTGTTCAAGATACATAGTATATAAACAACCTTTCGCATACTTCAATGTTTTTAGTAAATATACTCCACTACGTCGTAGTAAAAAGAAGTATCGTTTTCTTACACATTTTCTAAGATTGATTTTTTACAAGCCCATTAAAAGGCATATGATGCCGACAACGGACGTGAAGAGTTTAAGGAATGCCTTGCAGCAATGATACTTCCTATTTCTGTGTAAACATGGTAGTGCAGATTTTTTTTCAGAATATTCTTTTTATAGAGTTGACAAGTCTACGCAACTACATACCACTACGATACGACTCTTTGCTTTCTCCTACTTTCTCTCTCAAAGATCTTTGCTAGAGAAAGTGTAGGAAACAATGTGAAACACATCGTAGACGTCTGTCTTCATTCAACAAGACTCAATCAACAGTCCCATTCTTCGAGATTTTCTTTCTTTCTCCATCTCTTCATGTTCTCCAAGAAAAAATAGTCTTCCCGTAAGAAATATTTTTGGCTGTATTTTGAAAGGCAGCATTTTTATGTACGGGAGCATAAAAAGTATTATGGAGAGTTCAGTATGGTATGTATATCGTCAAATGTAAGAGATTTTTTGTTGGTGGTGGTTGTGTAGCAATAGTCAAAGGGTGTGGAAAGTCTTGTTTCTGATTCATTGCATGATCGATCCAAGAAATGGAAATGAATGCGTTTTTGAGTCTACCATATATATCACCAGTATTGTGTTCATTCCATAGCTTTAATTTTGATGATGAAGGAGAAGGAGAAGAAATGAATTCAGAAAGTGGAAATTTAGTTAAAAGAGGAGAGTTGATTTTTATTTCTTCTCAAAGTTCCATTTGAATATTTGCATAATTGTGTATTTATTTATGCCTTGAGTATGAAAAAGGTTATATTCTCACTTCGTGAAGCACACGGTGTGGCACGAGCTTGTTTGAATTGTAAATGAGGATGTTGTAAAGACAGAGAGAAAGCGCGAATGTACAGAGTCATTTTCGTACGGAATGTAGGGTTTTTTGTTTGATGCGTTCTATGCATGACAGGAGATATAAATTATTGTCACAAAAAGTTCAATATGGAAAGAAAAAACTGGTTTTTATGAAATTTTAGTGCAATGTATGAAATACTAGAAGGAAAAAGCAAGCAGGTTAAAATTTGATAAATATAGTATCTCTCTTTACAAAATTAACTCTTTGTGAACGAATACAAAAACTCTTGTCCAAAAATTATAATGAGGGGAAAGTACAATATGGGGAAAATTACTATTTGGATTGAAAGTTGAATTGATATTTTGATTTGGTCTTAATACATATGATTAAATAGATAATTGCATATCTATCCTTTTCGACTTTTACCAATTCACACGTTGAATTTTGAGTAGATGTGTGGGAAAGAAATCTCAGGATTATTTAATTCATTTATTGCACTGCATTGCAGCAGCAATAGCAATACAGTAAAAAGTAACAACTCCAGTTTTTATCTCCTGTAAAACTCACACTGTGGCATGAGGATTTTGAGAATTGTAATGGATTCTTCATTCCGATTTCCACAGCCATTGTAACTTCTTTGATGATGCAACAACCCACTTTAGACAGTGAGGTTGGACAAATGTATATAATGTAGTTTGCAAAAATGCACACGAGTTTGCTTTGAAATGTGTTACGTCTTCCGACGTTTTACAAGCAAATAAATGCAGTGAAGTAAATGAATTTAGCATTGTTTAAAACAATACTTATTACCATTTGAGACACCTGTGTTCACTCAGTGAGTCTATGGGTTCTCTTTATCTGGAAATGATATAACAGTGTAGATTGAAACAAAAAGACACTGTGTTATGTTTGTAGGTATTAATGTTTATCCTGGAAATTGTTGCAATGTAATACCAAAATGATGCTTGTAATATATAAGTCCCAAAGTTTTGCTAAAAATCCGTTCCGTGTAAGTAAGTAGGTTTTGTCCTGCATGTGAAAAGAAAAGACAGATTACAGATTTAAATATATTTTCCTCCACGCACAGGATGAGAATACGAACGCTTGTTTGAAGACTAAATGCACTTAAAGTATAAAAAAACTTAATCAGTAACACTGAGTTGAATTTATAGCGAGACATGCATAAATCAGGCTTTTATGTAGTTTAAGAGAGTTTTCTTACATGCGGTTTTAATTATCATGGGAAATGATTTTCAGTAATTTTAATCATAACAAGTGCGAATATATGTAGAACCTTATAAAACTTGACACGAAAAAGTAGGACGAATGGCATCGTTTCAGGTTGTAAAATGCTTTCTTCGCATTTTATTTATTATTTAGTAAGGACAAAAATGGGATTAGGATTAGAGAAGGGTACTCATATTCGTTTTGCGTTTTAAAAAATGAGATCACGAGAAAAAAAATCTTGGTTCACTGGAAAAATTTGGAAATTACATTTGGCTAAGCATTTTATTACAGAAAGAGATGTACAAAGAGAGAAAATCGGATTCCAATCTAGTTGAAGGTCTTTATACTTTTGTACGAAGTAAAAAAGGATAAAGAGAAGATTACGAAATAGCATCAGAGGAGTATAAAAATATGCATACTGCATAGTTCTCGTTTATACTTATTGAGTGGCAAGTAGAGAACGAAAATTTCAATCTACTTTCTTTTTCTGTATGTGCTTATGCCTAGTCGTAGTTCTCTTTTCTCCATTCCAATGTAGGTCTTTATCAAACAAAAGACTCCAAATGAAGTATCATTATCTGAGAAAAGAAATTTTACGTGATTTTCGCTCCATTTTTTCCCTTCTTAAACACTATTGTACTTTGAGCTGAAATAAAAAACACCATATATATACTTTTTAGGTCTTTTATATATGTATATATATACCGCTTAAAAAGGTAGTTGCAAGAAAATCCTACGTATAGCTGTGTCTACTTTTTTGGCCAAAAAATACGTAACTTTTGACCTTCTCAATTTTTCTACCTAATGTCAAATGAATCTCATTGTAACTGGGCTTTCAGTTTTAACATCACAACATCAATCTATTATATAAAAGGTCGTAAAACCACTTTTTTGACATAATTGCCGAAAACAGACAATAATAGCATGATGAACATTACATATACAAATATTTTTATTATCATATACATAGTAGCAATTGAGCCATGTGATTTCGTTTCGTTTTTTAACCAGATATGATTGGTTTACATCCTACGGTACATGATACATAGTAAGTCTCAGCTCGTCAACTTAGGCAAAGAAGCAGAATTAAAAAGCATCAAATGTGACGTACAACTGCAAAAATCTAGCAGAGCTGCTTTGCTGAACAATTTCCTTTAAAAGGAGATATAGATGCAAAGATCCGTAAAAGTTGCTTCATACCTCTATATACTTATACCCAAACTAGATATTCTCCAAAGATTTGTTTCCTTTTGAAGGTAACTGAAGTAGACAGATGAGTAGAAAATGCCAAACAGGAAGCGGAAAGCGAGCCAGCAAAAAAAAGCGTAATTTCTGCCAAATAGACAGAGAACGAGTAAAAGCGATAGACAACCAACAAGTACAAACTTATCCAGGCATTTAATGCACACATAAGCTGGTAATATGCTCCTCGCTGCGTTGCCTTTCTCCTGCCACATCAAGTTTACATGGAGGAAATACGAGAAACGTCTAGTTACTTTACTTGGATTTCCAAAATCTTGGAAGCGTTAACCGTACCAAAATTCTAATATGCTGGAAGCTTATGCTTGCAAACCCGAGCTAAACTGAGGAATTGGAAACGAGATGTAGGTATTAGGTATAATGTACATGATAAAAGGGTATAAATCGAGATAAACATATGCTTTATGCTTTGTGCACAAAGTACAATATTTTGTTGTTTTGGAATGTAAGAATAGTCATCGTATTTATTGTTATAAATATCACCATATTGTGATACAGCAAAGAGGTAAAATACAGATTTTCGGATGCTTGCTCAAGTGAGATGAAAGCGATTCTCTTCATGACTGATTTGCCCAGGTTTGACTTGACGTTTCGACTGAAATTGAGAAAGACGCTTTTTCTTTAATACATGTGAGTCTGCATACGTATAATATGCCATATTCTATGCTGTATACCAATCCTACTACATATTACAAAAGTAGATTCTGCTTTTTTTGCAAAGTGGGCAATAAATACACATGTAGTGGAGTTTGAAAGGAAGGAAATTCAAAGAAATGTTTAACGGTATATCACCCAGATTGCATTCTTCCTACTTGTTCTCGGAGTAGTAAACGTATAACATATTGTAAGGTGGATCAAGTAATAATGCACATGTTTAGCAGTGCATTAGAGCACATTTGAAGTTGAAGAGTAAAAATCTGACAAGGGAAAAGTTGAGTCCAATCATGCGGAGAATCCTTGTACAACATGTATATCATAATATAACTACAGAAGTAAGCTTTCACTAGTCGAAATTACTTACTTATGGCATTTGCCTCGCAGCTTTTGCAGTCATGTATTCCTTTAATACACAGTGAATTGGCAACGGAACCAGAAAATCCCTCAGCATATCACATATTAAATTAATACCGAATATTATTTGTTAATCCATCTTTAATTACATTTCCTCTATTTGTATTTGAACAGATGATATAAAGTTGATTCTAACATGATTCCAGGATCAAATTGTAATTTTTTGAGGAGAAAAATCAAATCATCTAAAAATACCATTACAATACGCTTTAACTACTTTTACATCCCGCTGGCTTCAATTCAACAGAAATCAAAGATGATTTACGTCCCTTATGCTCCTTCTTCCTTCCCAATACGGTTCTCTAAAAGTTCACAAAGTTCTCAAACCGGAAAAAAGAGAGGAGACGGAGGAAAATGAAAAATATGCAAGAAATGGGAAAGGAAATTGATTCGTACGATGATGTGACCTTTCTCAAAAAGATTGCATAAAATTTATAGGGAAAAATTTACATCATTTCTATTGCCATAAAGAAACTGTTCAAAAGATGCATTTAGACTGGGGGTTGTGTGGTGGCAGCCTACTGCTGGTCTCAAGTCTCCTTGTCATCTAGAATATCGTGCAATCCCTCTTATTTCATTTTGGTGGGTTTTCTCTGGTGCTCCTTGAATTTTCCCTATGCTTTCTCCAGACCTCCGCCACCGTGATGGTAATAAATTACCGTCTCAATACCTTTCTCTCCTTTCCTCCTCCGCGATCCTCTTCTCCTTTACTTCTACAGAGCCACTGAGCTGCAAGTAAGAAGGAGAAAGTATCCTTGGTATAAAAATACAGACCAGTGGTGCGTACTTTCTTCCGTCTCATATACTTATTTTGCAACTTCTCAAAGTTATAGTGGATTCTGAAGAGATGGATTGTGAGGAGGTGTGCGATGATTGAGGCAGCTTGCCACTCTTGCATTAATAAGCGTGCTCTATGCGTGACTTTGTGGAAGTAAGCATGTATACAAAACCACAAGCTAACAACTTTTTATGCTCCATATGGTTATGGGTGTTAGAAATGCAAATTATATGCGCATAATGTGCATTTCTTGTATGCACGAAGGTGATGATCAATCCTTTTTCTTTATGGATTCCGGATACGAAACAGACACCTTGATTCCCTTACTTTCAGCATACGCAACGTGATACTTGTTCGTGTATTAGTGCCAAGAACGCATAAAAAAGTTATTAGTATTTAAGAATTATATGTTCACTCATAAAAAATCTACAGTATATTTTAGTTCGGGTTATATTGCATCAGGAAAGTTTTCTTTCTTGTATTTATTACATCACACTCATTGATTTAGGCTCTTTTCCCTTTCCCTGCTACACAGAAGTAGAAGCTTGGGGGAAGTGTTGAAATCAATTAGGAAGCCATTTTTCATTCCGCCGTTATTTCCTTTCTTCCTCCCTTTTTTGGCCTTGTCTATACGAACATAGTATTTTTCTTTAGTACGGAAAATTATATGCAATACCTAGCTGCATCGACTGAATAAAAGGAATAGCGAAATGGCTGTATTATTCTCTCCTGAGAAGATTTACATATGCTGGTGTTTAATCATTTATTTTCATAATTACTAAATCCAGTCATTTTCTTTTGTCTTTTTTATGACGACAGTTAAAATGTAATTAATGACTATCGCTTAACTTGTTTTTCCTCCAATGACGGCTTCACGGAAGAGGTAACAAGAATACAACGAGGCTGTCTCTGGGATTCTCAAGTTGTCCCTCATTTTACCCCAGATATTTTAGAATTACTGAGTAACCCTGATTAATGAGTGACTACATATAAATATACAAAATATATTTTATATTCAATAAAATATACTCTGTTTGTAAGCATTTTAGCTCAGAGCATATGTATATAGTTATAAGTAGAAAGTAGGCTTTGGGAAGTACCTTTACTCTTTGAATTGATTAGCAAAGTTGGACTAAAAATACAAGCACATTTTATATTTTATAGTCATGAATCTATATCGTTTGGATTTTAAATACTTTATTGTAGGTCATGTTAAAGTAACCAAAGAAAAAATCAAAGGTATTTGAGTGTCCATATAAACATACACGCAAGTAAGAAAGTCCATTAAGTGGAAGACGAAAAAGTGTGTGAAAAGTGGAATGATTCCGCAACAGAGATTCTTCTTTTTTCTCCCCTCCATCTTCTTCTTCTTATTCCCCTCCTCCATCAACTTTTGTAGTTTTGGTTTGTTGCACGGGAAAAACAGTGCGAGAGAGAAAAAAAAGCACTCACAGCGTATTACCGAGGAAAAGTGACTGGAACTTAGTCAAGAGTCACTCACCCATGATGAAAAGCTACTTATACTAGTAGTATAGTCACACGTTAGAAGGTAGCAGTAAGGAACTAAAAGGAGGTGAGGATCATGAGTATGAGAAACCTACTAGATTGGATATACTGTAAAAAAAAAGTATAATTCCAACTTACTCTTTCAAAGGAAGGGATAAATTGTGGGAAAGTTATATGAATTGGGTGGTTGTGGAAGTTAACAAAGCCCTTTTTCTTTTTTATCCTCTGCTATGATTGTAATTTTGAGAAGAATATTGCCAAGCAAGAATTATATACTAGTACGCACAGTACAAGGAGAAAAAAATATGGTGCTAACTGCTACCTTTTTCTTGCCAAGATTTCAGATTGACTGTAAAAAACCAGCTAGACGATTGTAACGGTTAAGAAACGTCCCTGTGTTATATTCATCTTCTAGTATATTGGCTAATAGGTCAATATGCCTTGAAAATTGTAAAAAATACATGTGTGTATGGAATAGAAGAACATAGATACGAATGAATAAAAAAATTCATCTTCACTTTTCTTAAGTAACTTTCCAGTTTAGCGAGGGAACCACGCCAAGATCGAGTCGGATGAGCTAGGCGGAGAGAATGAAATGGAACACGTATTTTTTATAAAGGAGATAGGTAGGAGTATAAAAAAGGTTGAAAATCGGATGAGAATGAATGAAGGAAGAAGAGAAAGGATTCTTAAAGTTGGAGAAGAAAAGAACGGATAAACACCCCCAAAATAATGCTATGGTCCTTGTATAAAGCGAGCATTGTCTGTAGTAAAAAGAGCTATTTTCAGGTTATTTTCCTCTCGTTTTACCTTTACTTTTCTCCTCCCAACTACTTCTTTACGTGTGGGCACCATGTATTCGTAAATGGAGTCATCATGCAAGGCGAAATTGCAAATAATGCTGTTTACTAAATGTGAGCGTAAAAAAGTGAATCTTGAATGTGTTCTTGAATGTGTAGGTAATTCGGTCAGATAGAACTCAGAAGACTACTTTTGCTGACTATGGCTTTCCTTCCGTTGCTTTCTCCCTTGTACTTTCTTCTCTCTCAAAAGTGCCATTTTTTAAATGATTTTTTTCTCTGGTAACTGGAACATCTTTTTAAGAGTGAAAGAACCAAAATCGCACGACTTACCATAAGATAACGGAGGAGTAAGATGTAGAGGTAATTTTGCTGTTATACATTATATACAGTTATCTAGATTAGTACACAGGCATAGGCTGGTGGGAAATTGCTGAAATGTCAATATTTTTAACTAATCTGACGTTCCGAATTTGACAAAAAGCATAAAATGATGTCATGAGTGTACGCAATCTGAATATGAATAGACAAAGAGTGGCTTTCAAATGGAAATTGAGTCACTGGACCATCAAATCAAAACGCTTAGACGTATTTGTGTATCAGTTTACACGATCAGTACTACACTAACGCTCGTATTTATTGTATATAAATGGAATTTTAGCAGACAACCATTGAAAATGCAAGAATTTTTCCCTATAGCATTTTGCTATTTAAACGGGCATAATCCTTACAAGCTTGTATATCCAAACAAACAAACGGCAACTTTTCTATTTATAGCCCTTGATAAAAGTTTTATTAGATGAATTTTATGCATACTGTCGCACCTTCACTCACTCCAATTGTATATTAAGCCCGGCTTTTATTACAAGGCTAACGGTAAGTCTTTTACATTCATGCTCAATATACACGTTCACAAGTAAGCCGGAAGAGAGTCTTCTAGCCTGAACACGAGCCTGCTCTTGCTGTGAACCATAACTAGTGGATTTAGCACGACAGTAAATCTCAATATCTCTTGGCATTTCTCAATTCGTCTTCATTACTTGAGGATTAATGAGGAAAAAGTCGGTTTCACTTCCTTAACACTAATATATACAGAGACGACCACACAACTACATAAAAGATGTTCTTTTCTTTTTCGAGAAATACGATATGAGAAGGAGAGCTTTGTAAAAACAGTGGTTCACTTTCACATCATTATGCTCGCTTTCACTTCCAAACAACAGGCACTGGATAAGGGGATGGCATTCAAGACGACGGCTCACGTTACATTACTTCCGTGCTACAGTGTATACAAGTCATTTAAAATGCAGCGATAGTGGCAAACATCAAGTCATTTTGTTTACAGTCGTCGCCCATGTATATTATGAGCCTCAACCGCATAAACAAATATTTTTCATCCGGTTTATGCGAGGCATTTCAGGCTTATACTATGCTCCATTCGGAAAAGTTGAATGGATATGAATATGTATCATTTTAATATGTTATCATCGCCATTGTAAGTTGTTTGTGGCATTCATGGCTTAGCGTTAAGTTTATATTCATTGGTATTTTTGTGGTGATAAGTGTAGCTACCACTTTATCAAGTGTCTTGCTTGGTAGTCAGCTACGTCAAAAATAAAGCACTCTTTTCGGGTGACTTGTCTTTGTAACAACAGAAAATAGAAAGTCTGTCTTCACTACGTGTTTTTTGCGAGTTTATAAATAGGAAGGCAAGTTGGAAGAAATTCAGGAGAAAGCTTAAACCTGGTTAATGATACTTGCATGCCATTATGCCATGCATTCAAAAAGAATGTTATAGTGTACAAGTGTAATAAACACACCTACGTAAAAATTATAATTATTTTTGTCTTTTGTTTAATTGGATTCTTTTGAATTGTTTTTGTTATGATGCATGCACGTACGTAAAGTACGGTACTTTTCTAAGCTTTCTGTTGTGTCTATTAATTGCCTTGCTAATTGTTTTGTTTACAAAAAACCCAAAAATTGTAGGAGAGACGAGATTTTGTTTGTAAATTTTTCTATATACCAATTATATATGAGTGAGTAACTCTTTTGAATGAATGCCTTTGAATGAATACAAGGAGAGAAGTCGATGATTGTATTGTAATATACACAATGAAGACTTTCGTCAAATATTGAAGCAACAGTTGGACTCTTTTGAGCGTTTTTAATAGTAGATGACTCCCACATCAAAATGTGTTATCCTGACGTTTCTGTATTGTTACATTTTAGGTTCTCCTAAAAAACCATAAAGCATTTCAGTAGTAAAATGTTACTCTCACAGATTACAAAATTGTTGTTTCGTATAAAACGTTGTCTTTTGTAATATACGAATGAGAGCTTGAGTTTGTTGTTCAGAAACTAAGAAGTTACTACAATTCACTTTACATCATCTTAATGCATCTTGAATCTTCTTAAACTAGTTCAGATTTTTAATATTTATAAAAACATTGTGGTTTTTCAGGTACATAACTTGCGTCATTCTCCATCCTCCGAAATAAAGTAAAGTGGAACTGCAGCGAATCTCAGCTGTCTCGAGACAACCAACGAAGAAAAAAATCTGACAAGTATGCTCCTTCTACTTCCTTCCAGATCTAGGGAAAACTAAAAAACACCCAGAAACTCCAAACACATTACAAATAGCAGAAGAGAATAAAGCGTGGAGACGAAGACGCCGACGACAATGTCATTCCTTCACTTTGCTCGGGATAACATATGAAACAGCTTTTTCTCTGATTATAATATCAAAATAACAGCACTACAAGAAGTGAAAGTGGCAAGTATAAAGAAAGTCTCTTCCACATATTACATACATTATCGTGCCAGAATCGGGCAACAGAAGTATAGTCGAAAGTAAAAAAAAAGAGAAAGAAAAATATGCAGAAATCAGAAACAATTTTTCAAGAGCTGCAGAGCCAAAAGCAGAGGCATCATGATCATCATCCTCTTCCTCCTACTTTCTTTCCTGAGCAGCAATCCAGAAAAGAAAGGAAAGAACGGATGGCCCATCCATCAAATAAATGGAGAGAGATGATGGTCCAACTAGTGTTTTTACGAATACGACTGTTGTTGCTTTTGCTTCTTGCGCTTTATGGCCTCGTAACAGGTGAGTAAAC
>JAHZNG010000733.1:0-15535 GCA_027744375.1 Orchesellides sinensis
CCTCTGGACGGAACAGTATATCCACCACCAGCGTGGGGAATGCCTTATCCACAACCTGGTACTATGCCGTGCACTCCCCCTGCTGGAATATGTCCACAGCCAGAAGGTGTACCTTGTCCTCCTCAGAACCCGAACGACTGTCAACCAACAACACAAGAATTACCAAAAGAAGACTGTGAACCACCCCCTCCTCCCCAAAACGACTGCGAAACTCTTACCCAAGAAGAGCTGTTGAAGAAGCCCTTTCGAGATATCAAGTGCGGTTGTCCCATCAAATGTCCAGAAACGGAAGACTTGCCAGAAAGAACAATATCTGTATGGACACCACCGCCACCACCTCCTTGTTCAGCATGCGGTGCAGCAGTAAGAGGGGATACAGAAGATTGTTTTCTCTGCAACATCACAAAAAGAATGAGGTCCGGATGTCCAGAAGTGTGTGAAAATGAACCAAAACCTATCCAAAAAATTGTCGAAATTGTGAAACCCAATCCTGACCTTTGCACGCCAGAATATCTGAAGGATGGTTCAATACTATACAAAGGTGGCATGTGCATGTCTTTAGCAAATCAATTTTTGTGGCATGTTTTTAAACGGGTAACTTCATTTGCAGTGCATAGCTTTACAAATAGTTTTTTGATTCCATAAATGCTAGTTAGTTCGCATATTCAGATAATTTGTTTTCAATGAGGTTCAACCTGGAGGCTTCTTTGACCGATTTACTGGTGCGTGTGGTGAGGAAATTAGATTAATGGCAGCTACAGGTACATCAAGCCTAGAGGAAGCTTTTGCAGCTTCGAACATAGAAAGACCTCCATACCACGGTGGAATGTCTCAACATGATTGTAACTTTTTCCTTTGGGGAAAAATTCCGGAGGATACGGTAAACCAAGAAATGCTTACACAATTTTAAAGGGTGATTTATCTTCTGGTCTCTCGCAGTAATACTAATGCGTTTCATTGATGAGTTCAAGTTGAAAATAATTTTGTACTGCTTTAGTGAAAAATGCATACAATTTTGTAATGGTTGAAACTTTGCGGACAGTTAACTGCAGTTTCCAAAACGTTTTTGAAGCTGCACTTTGTTTCATTTTGTGCATTCTGAAGGTATTAAATTGGCCAATGAACCATGTCTTTGTGTTTTTGGTTTGTACGCATTTTGTAGCATTATTAAGCAGATACTAAAATAGATGAACCTGATTTTGATACTTTATCTAATGTGGTTTTTGTGTTGCTTCTTGTGTTTCCAGAAATGAACTCTTCCATGATACAGATGTGTAACTGGAGGCAAATCTAAACTACTCCGAAATTCCAACTCCTACCTCCATTAAAACATTAGTAATTGCTTCTACTAAGGATATTTCGCAGTCTAAATATACCACTGGCTCTTTGTTGGAGAAGTTAGTGATTTTCATTTAAAACAATATCTCTGTTTCAATTAATCATGATGTAAGTCTCAACTCCGAAATGTAAATTCAACGCATATCTAAATTTCTTGAGTAAATAAATACCCCACGTCCAACAATAACACAAACAAGCATTTCTAACTGGAAAAACTCAATTTTATTTAGTACTATGTTCAGTAGAAAATAACCGGTATACATATAACTAATGTAATATTATACGCCAACTAAGTTAACAATAACTGCATATTGTATACAACAGTAAGGTTCAGCAAAAGCTACCGCTAACACTTCATTAAATTTGTTTCAAACAATAATTTCATTCACATCTAATAATAAAACTCAACCGACGCACTTGGTTATCCCACGACGCTAACATTGACAGAAGAAATTCCAAGCTCACCATCTTCATCTTCTTCTCCTGGCTCCAACTCTTGCTGTCCTTTTGGAGCTTCATCCTCATCTTCCTGAGCAACAAAGACGCTCCGGCGACCAGAACTGTCCCCGGCCTTTCCCTGATTTAATTTAAGGCAAATTACATTCGGTTTTCATAGAATTCAAAACAATCTTTCAAAATTAATATACATACATTGCAAATATAGTATTTAGTATCAATAAAATTATAACTAAAAGTAACTAACCGGTCCAGAATTGATAATAGACTCCTGATAACGCAAAAATCCAGGGTCAATTTCCGGCTTCTTATTTTTGACAACCCACGAACCGCGCTGCATACAATGATTTATATTAACTTCATGAATCCAACCCATTTTCCTACATAATATATTTTTCTCTACTTCATATTAAAATGATAACTTACTCGTCCATCGCAAAACTGACACATAACGCCAACACCATGCATGCCACGGCAGTCAAGAGCATTACCAGTTCGAGAATCCGTCATCAGTTGCTTTTCTTTTTGTATCTAATCAATCAAAATTAACACATCATTTAAATACCGTGTCATCAAGATAATAACTTTATTTGTTCGAATGTTTTTCTCTCTACGACCAGAACTACACGCAGAAATTACCTCTTTAACAAACTTCATCGCCTCGATATGGTCATCAGTTTCCGGTGGCTCAAACTTAAATGGCTCCTCTGGAACAGGCCCTTCCGGGAAATACTCGTATCTCCAGTAGTTAACATCCTTGGCAGTCCTCCGATCTTCCTCAGCCACTGGAAGGGCATAGCTAAGCGAACTCATACTAATTTCTCCAGATACAGAACCAAAAGCCTTGTATTCGCCATCATCAGCATCTTCATGAAAGCGCTTGGAATTAGAAGATCCCCGATAATTACGATTACGATTATTTCCACCAAAGCCTCGTCCTTGGCCCCGACCACCACCTCGTCCGCCTTGGTTCCCTCGAAATCTACCACCACGCTGATGTCTAGGTCCTTGTGCAGTTTTTTGCAGATAATCTGTCCAGCTGTCTGGTTTGTCACTGACACCCGAATCCGCAGCCATGATTTAGCTCAATAAAAAACACTTGTCAATCGTACACAACAAATAAATCTTTTCTGATGAGAATAGGCAACTAAAACACTTTTAATCAACAACAACTCAAAAATCAAGAAAACCAATTTTTCCAAAATTTCCTATTCGGACATTACAATTGGGTTGATGTAATGCACTGGTACTTTGTATAAAGTGCTTAGGTTGTAGATCTACCGAATATCATATCAATCCAAAAATATGCAAAACGATAATGTACTTCCAAGTCTAACAGCTATTCTGCATGTAAAAATGTACCTGAACGCTAATACGATGCCAATTGAATATACGTATGCAGTCTGCTTAAATACATTATAATTCTAACTTTCTTCTATATTCGTATTGAGACATCGGATCGGATGTAGTGATAGAATGTAATAGTTATATTCTTTTTGTTATGGATTAGGTAGATCTAGCATCTCATCAGTATTTTCACGTTGATGTAAATTACATCTTAAAATGCATATTTTATCGTAAAAGACACATTTGCTATTTGTCCTTTTGCCATGTTGCAGAGCAGCATAGTGCATAGTACTAGTACTAACTAGGGTTTTTGTGTATTATCTCATTCTTAGATATGTTCGTGTTTCGTATGATAAGAACTAAGAATTTGATGTCTTGAAGATATCGTCCAGTTAGCTAATTTAGCTGATAAACAATACAGATGCTAGATGAATCGGTTCTGAGAAGTGTTTGGCTTAAGATGCATGATACACGTGATAGCTTAATAGGAATGCTAATACTGAGATTCTGGAAAGCCATGTTTCCAAATGCATAAAATCAAATCATCTAAAGAGACATCTACAATGATTCTCTAACCCCAAAGTGGAAGGGTCATATTTCGCAGTTTAGCATATTTCAAAGTATGCAACAGTAATTTTGGAACTTTTAATGCTTTACATTTTCATTTAATATAACATGCGTAAATTCAATTCTTCAAAAATTTCTTAGGCCCTTTTAGTACTCTGATCTTCTGAGTCCTTCAATTGAGGGGAGACCGTAATAATGCGTTATTAAAGCAAATAAGGTAGCTTTCTCTTTTATGAACTGTCTCTATAAAACATCACATTTTTTTCTTTCTCTCATTCATGATTGATTTTTATGATTAAATGCCGTGTTATCTATTACAACATATCTTAATGACATATATGGCATGGCGTAAGATGTAAATACTTCCTTGAGAATGGTATTAATTAAACAGTCATCAAAGGACATTGATAGTACGATTTTTTCTAGTTTTATTCCATCATCATCAATATTTCTTGGCGAATATGCTTACTCAAATAACAATTTGTTCGTCTCATTAACAATTGTATTGCTTCTACCTCATCATAATTTTATACGAAAACTCTAAAAAAACATTTGATTAGTTTCGTTTGATTAAAACTGGAAGAAATAAAAAACATAAGGTCAATAATAAATAATTACATTATTAATTAGCAATAATTAATTAAGTGGTGAGTTATTTAGCATCATCATACACAGTAGTTGTAAACATATAGTTTAAATATAGCATACAGTGGTAGTACAGTCTGTCAAGCTGATTTTTCAAGCTTTACATATTATGATTAACAAATTAATTATTGTGTTTTTCATATACGTAATAATTTTATGCACAAACAACATCGCATAGCTTTCACACAAATTATCCTGTTAGAATACAATCATCTTCGTCCATCCAGTTTTCAAATATAAAATTGGATTCTATATTTTTTCTCAATCACATTATTTTTTTCGTGTAAAAGACGCTCATAGCAAAAGGGCTGTTTTATCGTGCAAAAAGCCATTTTTTGCATGTCTTGAACAAAGCACACTTTTCACTTTTCTTTTTAAACCGTTTTTTGAACAACCTGTGACCTCTTTTTTTATTCGTCGAGTTTCATTATTATCTTCAACGGTAACAATAATTATTATAAGCATGTTAAAAGCGTATAGTCACACTAATACAAAGTATATCGTTTTTATAACATATTATTACTTTACTACACTATTATAGCACTTTTATCACTAATTAAATAACAAACTAGTAAAATATGTCTGAATGAGTTAGAACCACAACAGAAAAGGAAGCCTTTTTCATATTGTAGCGAAAGAAAAACCACAGTAGTCAGTAGTTAACTTTAAAAACTTGCAAGTTAATTTAAATATTATGTTGATACAAATAATGTACTTAATGCAACCGACATATGTTAGCAGTTTAGCCTTTGGTTAAAACATGGTAATATTTCTTTCAGCATGTAAGAGTATGTTATTCACGTATAGACATTTTTCATCGTACACTGTTTTCATTTTCCTAAAGATATTTATTAAAGATATACTGAGCAGTACACACACGGATACTGATGATGATGATTAGAAATACGTTACTTATGATGAGCCTTTTGAATGGAGTGTGTGGAATACATACGTGCATCACGCATCTCATCGCTTTTATACTGATTGGCTACATAAATTGTGTACATGTGTATTATAAGGCTAACTTTTAAAAAATAGCCACCCGTACAAAATTAAAAGGATACCCTTACATTTTTAACATGAAATGTGTAAAATTGAAATAAAACACACAATTCGTTGCTCGTGACATAATAAAACATGCCTTCCATTCTTCAATACTAAAACTTATCCACTTGATCAAGTTGGGATTCTTACGTTTTCGCAATAAAAATGAATACCATTCAATTTGAGAGTAGTGCTTTTCTGCGTCATGAGGAATTTTTCAACTATAGCTAAAATACGGAAGAGGTAGGCAATAAAAGAGATTACTCACAGTTACAAGTGTTTACCATTACCATGCATGGCATACCTAAATGTCCCTAATTTGACAAACGGTTTCATTAAAACTTATTGCTATTGCTTGATAATAATTAACGTAAATAGTAGATCCTATACACCGTATTAAAATGAGAAAGACAAAAAATAGTTTCTTGTTTTCGTATCTCGAGGCCTTCTTTCATAGTATTTTAGTGTGTGGTTTGAAACATGGAAGAAAAAGGTATTACACTATTACACATGATAACATGACACATATTTCACTAGCAGTATTAGCATTAAAATTGTAACGTATTAAAACGGATTCATGTATTGTATGTACTCGATGTGGATCTCAAGATGGCGATGTGTTCACGATGCTTAGTATCCATTTTCACGGTAAAGGACAGTTGTAGATATAGATAGGTAATTATGTAGACCATGTTAAATGACAAGAGCCATATCTTTTGTCTTCGTCGTCGGCAATTTCTTTCCGATCCACAGAGCATTGTGGATAGTAAAGGCATCAATTGTTACGGTGAGATGCTTGGTATGCACTTGCGAAAAACATTTTCCTCCAGAGTTGTACCTGTTTTTTTAATGAAGTAAACATTATAATGATCATTCATTTATAGTATTTTTTGTTAAGTTAAATTACGAAAGTTTCGATTTGCAAAAAAGATATTTAAATATAAATATATATAGAATTTAAATTTTTCCAAGCAAAAACTATTAAGTCTTCTAAAACAATAGAAATCCATCTTACCCGAGTAATCCATGTTGGAACTGGCAACTGAGGAAATATCACTAGCACCGTCGTCAAAGCCCCGATGTCTACGGGAAATAAGACCTGGTGGAAGAGAGCCAGGACCTGTAAGATTATGTTTTTCTGGATTTAAGGACACTAAACACATATAGCACAACACACAGCAAACATTGCACATACATTTCTCCCAAAAGCTATACATTGGCTAATGTATTGGCCGATACAAGCATATTACCATATATCAGAGAATTTACTAATTAACATGCACTACTGCGCATATCAGTATAAAAAGTTGACTAATAACAACAGATTTAAAGTATTAGTTTTTACATAGAAAATTAAGCCCCACTAAATTTTACCATTGCCAGACGGAGACGGAAGCGAACAGGAAGGCTGTTGTTGCGTTGACCCTAGCCCGAGGGTTAGGGTCTTTCGATGGACAGTTTTACTCAGATTTGTGGTGGCAGGAGAGGGTGATCTTCGTCTTGGTGGCGAACAGGTTCCAACTCCAGAGTCTGAGTCTCTACCATGTGTCCCACCACCTCCACCACTACTGCTCGCGTCTGTCTCAACTCCTATACGTAAGCAGATTTGAAGCATGGAACCAAAAAGCGAGAAATTTGGCATATAAAATATTTAAATATTTAATTAATACTGATCCTCGAGTACCGTAATATAACAACTACCCATTTTTATATTAGTCACCATTACATCTGCCATATTAAACAATATATACACTATTTAGGACCAAATACCACAAACCACCGTAAGAACGTAACTTTGTACTTTTGATTTAATAACCCTAATCCACTTCGCTAATAACTCTAACAAGAAAATGTTATATACTATATGCAGAGAAAGCAGAAAAAGAAAGCAAGAAGCTGCTAAAAAGATCCCAGTTTCATGCTATAGAAGTTAGTCATTAAAAATACTTTATCCCAAATCCCAATAAAAGACGATCTTAAATTTTGGAATAAAAGCTATTATACGAAATAACCCATTGCTCACAATTTAATAACTACTTTGAATAATTTTCCAACGTTCCCCAACACAAAAAAAATCAAAAATAATTCTAACCATCTAATAGGGACGATGTGGAATTATGGCGGTGAGCTAAAGACTCTTGGGATCCCAGATAACTATCCCGTCGAGATCGAACTTAAAGTACAAAAATAAAAAATAAAAATGCAATACGACTGGAAACGACTAGTTTCATTCAGCGCATTCTCATAATTTAACTAAAAATGCCAAAGAAGACTTAACATCGAATTATCAACACAATGCTAGTAACATTCACATGATTTTTATCCACTTGCTTCTTAACTGGAGTTATAAAGCTAACCAATTAACACTAATTCTACGTTGACCTTGAATCTCATCATGAGTAGAGTTTCATGTTACTATACTGCATTTCAAGAGTTCTTAAGTAATACCTCAATTCAAAACACTCCATTAATGTAAGTTACATAATGCAAATGCACTTCAATCACGTAGCATGTCGCAGCGTTAATGACTTGACCAAACAAATATTTATAAAAAAAGCAATACATAACAAAAAGTAAAATAATAATAAAAAACAAACAAATTACCTTCCAAACGAGAAGTAGACAAATCCCGAGGACGGGACCTTCGGTCATACGAACTAGTTGGACGTGATCGTCTCGTTTCTTAATTTTCATGCAAGCAATAACAAAACAGTATATTTCTCCAAACAAAACTCATTAAAACATGCATCAAATTCTTAGATTAAATTGCAATCAACCAGTCCAGCATGCACTTTCATCAAAGTTTCATACTTACTACTGAATTACTCTTGAAGTGTTAGAAAAATAATATGATGCAGTATCATGCATGCTGGCATAATATAAAAGAACTTAATCTATGCTTAAAACTTAAAAAGACAAAACAAAAAAACCACGCTGGCTGAAGTGACTGCCGTGTAAATACCTTGATTAAGTGAGGAGGTGGAACCCCATGGATCCCTGGCACCTGACCGGCTGCTTCCACCAGCTGCTAGCACGCAAATAATAATTTGGCTCAAATCAAAACACTTGTTGACAATCACTCGTGAAAATCCACTCATCAATCACAACAGACTAACTAATCATAACACAACTAAAAAAACTTAGAATCCTGATTCACAACGCAAACATTCAACCCGCAAGAACTCTTCGTCTTCCGCACTAACAATTTCGTGTACACCACAATTCATTTCATACTACAACTCATCTTTAAATATAATTGAATAATATGGCAAATTATAGTAGGTATATGTAAATATATAAAATGTTTAAATCTACTAACTGAATTTTAAGTAGCTTTTAGTTTCAAAATTAGAAAGGAATTGGAATATTAACTATGTAATACGACTAACGCGTTATTGTAATTAAAAATTGCATTGAATATCCTTGCAGGGTTGCAAGACTCACCCGAGTAGAGTGTATTGGAAGAACCACGTTTACCATAAGATCTAGCAAGGCTTGTGCTGGATGTCTGACTATCACTTCGGCGAAGAGCACCTGTAAGTTTCAACATTGTTTTGACAAAACATATCCTCCGTTCCAAAGTGTAAAGTAAATTATGTGCAGGACATCAAGTCGCATACCATGTCTTGGAGTTTCATGGCCACTAGCACCGCCAGAATCCACTTCTGATAAGTGGATCGTTTTAGGACGGGGACGAGTTCCCACACTCGAACTAGACTTGGGTCGCATAAATTTCTTTGCGCTACTTTCTTGCACTTCCCAACCCCCTTTCGTCTAAAAATTTTTGTCAAATATACAAATCAATACACAATTCACTCCTAAATTCAAATGTACACAAAAATCATGAAGTCCGAGCTATACAAACATAATTTTTGTGATATTTTCGTATCTTCTCGCTCGATTATCATTTTCAAGTGCAATTTAAAATAAATTTTTTATATAAAAAGCATTCCGTATTTCACTGCACTAAAATAAAACTAACATCTTTATTCTCTTCTTCGTGTTTTTTCATTCGGTATGATTCCAAGATTGCCTGTCGCCTTGCTTTCTCTTCTTCTCTCTTTCTCAACTTTTCTTCTTGCTTCGCCTCTTCCTCCATTCTTCGCCTTTGTGCTTCCATCTCTTTTCTTTGCCTGGTCTCTTCAACAGCCTGCTGTCTTCTTAATGACTGCATCAATATACGCTCTTTCTTCTTTTCCATTTGGTATTCCAGCTCCTGTTTAGCCAGAACACACGTTGTCCAAAAATGCGTATTTTAAAAACAAAAATCAAATAAAGAAATAAAATATGCATAGAACGAATGAGAGAAAGCAATTAACGTGCAAACTACAACACTCGGACATACTTCTAAACGCTCTACTATATAGTTAATTTATCATGAAACACGAAGAAAAATAATGAGAATACACGAACCGGGTCCATATTCGGCTTTTCATCAATAACCAACTCCCCTGAAGGCTTTTCCTTTCCATCACAGATTCCAGCTTGTTGTTGATAAAACTGATTCTCTTCTGACTCATCATATTCCTCATCTTTTGGAATGGGGACACGATCCACAATGGATTGGATGTATTCCGTGGTTAGATCTCTTCTTTGTGTACCTGCACTGTTAAAACCAGTAGATTCCCTTCGTTTAGCAGGGGAGCGTGTTCTAAGAGGGGGCTTAGGTCTCTTAGGTGCATCATTATCTAAGGCAATATAAAACCCTTTCTCGTTGAAAGAGTTTTCGTCTGACGACGTAAGCGATCCTTCTAGAGTTTTTACATAAAAATATAAAGTTAGTTGTTTTATTTTTAATAAACTCAAATAATGTATTTAAAATTGTCAACTTACCACCAGGGGCATCACTGGCAAATAATCTGTGTGCAGAGGGTCTAGGCGGTGACCCGCTTTCCGGAGTGATACGATAGGTTTTGGTACCAGATGTAATCTGCTGCAAGCTAGACTTTTTAGTACTGCTCATTGATCCCAGTTCGTTGGCTAGAGGAGTTGTGTCATCCTGAACGAAGGACACCGACTGAGGCTCCATATCATCTGGTGGAGGGGTTGGGAGCGGAGCATGGTATACTGCTGCTGCGCTTCTCTGTCTTGGTGGAGGCGTTGGCTTGGTCTCTTCCAGTGGTTCTTTTTCATGATCATCTCTACACATAAAAACAACAAGTAAGCATACATAAGAAGGACACGACAATACAAATTTAAATTACCTGAAACTCATTAGCAAGTAAATGAGCACGCGTCATCCTAATTACGTATGATAATTAAATCCTACTCACGCTGCTGGTCGGCCGAAGAGACGATTTCCTTGAGTATCTGCATTGGAATGGAGACGAAAGGAAGATGTGTAGGATAGACTGCTACCACTTCCACCAGGACCACCAGAGCTACTAGGTCGAGGAGGCAGATGAGGAGCAGTTGCTGTTCTCACTTCACCGTTGTATACAACACGTGGTGGTGGAGTGGTCTCATGATTGGGATTTTCATTCTCAGTAGTATTATATGGTTTTGGACTACCCCATTGAGATCTAGTTGGTTGGGTCGTGGCGATGGTATTGGAATTACCAGCACCTCCACCACCTCCCATTGGCACGGTCCACGTTTTTCTTTTGGCAGTATCGGTTGCGGAATGAGCACCACCTCCACTACTACTCCTCCCTGCTTGATCTCCGTGTAAGAAGAATTGTCGCTGGATTTGCTCCTGTTGATGTGTCAGCCTTCCGATGTCAGTTTCCAGCTCGGTTAAACTACAATCCATTCTAGGAAATACAAACAAATACATTATGCACTTGATCAAACTTAAAACGGTACCGTCAAGTATCGTATATCGTCAAGTCAAATACCTGGCTAAAGATCGTTGATAAGTTTCTAAATCCATATTTTCTATTTCTGGGGTACGGCACGGCTCATCAGTCTTTGCTAACCATTTATTTTCCAAGTCCTGCAAAATTTTTTATAAATGAGATTATCACCATGCAACTAATCCAACCTTTTAGTAATATTAAATCACATCTAAAATCTAATATCAATAAAAAAGTAGTAAATTAAGTACAACCGAATCAATATTAGCTACGGTAAATTAGAAAAGCTACAAAATAAATTATATTATATTAAGTTTAAAAAACACTACTTGAAAATAAATAACAAACAAACAAAAAGTAAATCAAAGCAACAAAAAAGCTTGTCATGCGATTCAAAACTATTAGAGTAAACACGGTTAAAATAACAGATAGTTTGGATTACAAAAGCAGAAATTTACGATAAGCAAACCTTTAGCGATAGCTGTTTTTTCCTTGCGCTGACGCTCACATCAAGCGCTTGACCACCACTTCTAAGCGTGGCAGACGAAGAACTGGCAATTACTTATCCCTTCGCCACCTTTTCCCTTTGAAAATTTAAATACGGAGACATAAAGCATTATCAACAGGATCCAAATACAATGAATTACAATTACGTTTCACCTTTCTACATAAATATAACCCCACAAGACGTTATCATTCAAGCAAACCTTAACATTTCACTAGAAACTTGAATAGTATAAAACGCTGCTTTAAATTTTTCCTTCAGAGAGCTAGCTTACTTTATTAAGGGCTTTAAGATACGCAGCCTTCCCCAGCTTGGCCGTTTGTTTTGTAGCAATCGTTTCCATCTTTGTCTTCTCCATTTCGATTCTCTTCCGCTTCTCCTCCAACTTCATTCTTATGGCATTTAACTGGGCAGCAATGTCATCCGTGTCAAAGTCCTCTTGGTACTCCTCATTACTCCCACCATGTGGACTACTGTACCTTTGATGATGAGGAGGAGGAGGATGCTGTTGCTGAGGTTGATATTGTTGGGGAGATTGTTGGTGATGTGACTGGGGACCTGAATAATGTTGTTGTGGATGATATGGGGACTGTTGTTGATGAGGTGGAGTGTTGTAATGATGCTGCGGCGGTGGAGGTGTATTATACTGATGATGATGAGGTGTTCTAGGTGCAGATGCAGGCAATTGTTGATGAGAAAGAGTGTTGTAATGATGCTGCGGCGGTGGAGGTGTATTATACTGATGATGATGAGGTGTTCTAGGTGCAGATGCAGGCAACGTGTGGTAGTCTGGCGTGGCATACTGGGATCCATCAGACCAACCATTACTACTATTACTAACACGATAACTATGACTAACAGGTGGTGGCTGCTGCTGGTGATGAGGTGGGGTTGGATGCATGGTTGGAGGTGTTGACGGGCTGCTTTCACTGCTCTGCAGGTACACAATGTTTATAGGCTTATTTGGCAGATCGGAGAGTCGTGACAGGTTTGTCATGCTTAAGCTCCTCAGTGGGGCATCTGCAATTTGGAAATAATAATCAAGAAATTAGTTTTTTAATCATATTTGCATTCTTTAAAAATGTACACCCAAAAACCCATATATCTAACCACCCTACACCTGTTGCATCCTAACGCAACACAAAAAACCAAACAACAAAACAAAATAATTGAAAAAGCACTCCTCTACGAACCTCCAGCTATAGGCACATTTCCACCTCCTTCATTATTACTATTCATGACGTATACAGTCATATTGCCATTTTCAGAAGGTGGTGGGTGTTGTGAATGACGATATGCATCTCTGGAACCCTGCTGATGATGAGCTTCGGCCTGTGGTGAGTGAAGATTGTTAAGAGACTGATAATGATTAAAATTACCACTTGGTAGACCTTGACCACTAGGCTGATCCTCTCCACCACTGCCGCTACCCGCACCACCAGTGGCTCGCCGCCTTTGATCCTCAAACTCCTGATTGTAGTCAACACCCATTCCGGGTTTCTTTTTTCCGAAAAAAATCCTTTCGCCTCCAGCATCACCACTTACACTTTCACACACTGACGCTCTCTTTTCCCGGAGAGCTGGTTCCCGACTTTGAGGTGGTGTCGGGGTTTGATTTTGTGAGTCACTATTATAATAATCTGGAGGCTCTTGGGAGCTCTGCCGTCTCACATAACGAATAGGAGAGGATGTGGCGTCTGTAACGATAGCAGGTTGTTTATCCGGATTTTTACTAATTTGAAACTTGCTCAAGTTGTCCTGAGAGCCACCAAAGTTTTCTACAGTTAACTGAGAGTCAGCCTCTGTGATAGAATTTCTTCGAGAACGTCTTCCAGCATAAGTTGTTTTATTAGCTTTCCAATCACTTGGTCTTCCAGCAGGCGGTGGCTCGGAATCACTATTTTCATTAACAGACACATTCCGGGACACTGACATTCTGCTCGCTGGACTACTTCTCTCATCTTGAGATGACGGGGAAACTGAACGGATTACTTGGGACAGGGTAGGCACGTTACGCCCACGATGCACCACGAAATCTTCAGACTCCTCGCTGGACCGTGAGTGGGCATAATACCTGAAAATCCAACATTGTACAAATTAGCTTCACATACATAGTTCCACTCACACACATTCACATTATCCCTTGCGGTCAACCAACCTCTGGTCCTTTTGATGTCGTCTTTCTTCAGACTTTTCAGAGTGGGCCCTGTCACTATAGTCATGCGGCGTGGTACTTCTTAGTGGAACACTAACCACGGAGGCGTTTGATGGCGATCTTCTTCCACTGTTACTACTCCCCGCGTCACCAAAAATATTTTGGCCTGACCTCTGACTTCGCTCTTTCACAGATAACTGGCGTTTTGGAGTTGATGTGGCCGACTGCGGCCTAGAGCTCATAGCATTCCGATCTACATACAAAAGAACACAAATTACATGTCACAGTTTCCTTTCACTCTCTCACGTAAAGCACCTCACAAAACTAAAACGTATGTAAATCAGATATAACCTTAAACGTCACAAAACAAACGAGCACTATCACAATTAAAATATTTACGGTTAACAATAATTAATATCTTCGACAAGAAGAAGAGTATACAAAGTAGAAGGGAGGAAGTAGGAAAGTTATGGCTAAATATTTTTGGTAATCTCGCATTCATACCTCTCATCATTCATATATGTAATATACCAGTATACGCAAATATTTATAGAAATTTCCAAAATAATCCTGATGTACTGATGGAAATCATAACCAAAACTAAAACAAGCGTCCTCGCGTAAATCATAGATATCATCGCACAACTTAACAATAAAAAAGTCTTATGCAATAATACTATAGTATAAGCATGACGCATGCCTTGCAAAAAGCCACAAAACAAAACGCTTCAAAATATCATGTCATGAATCATACCAAAAAAAAAACTAAATTGACAAACGCCAAAATACCAAGAAGTAGAAGTCGACCAAATTAACCACACACTCAACTCAACACATAAGTTTTTGTGCAAAAAACATAAACGAAGGAAATTAGGCAAAAATGACGAAGACCAATCATAAAAAATCGTGAAGTGAAGTGACTCAATCTAGACTCTAGTAGACCATTCGCTGCAAAGTGTACCTCTCATTCATGCTTTTACATATTAGAAGAGGATAGAAAGGGTTTATTTAGTGATATTTAGGTGTGTTCCATATATATTACATATACAGTGTCTACAGACAAGACAAAAATGAAGAAGAAATTAGCACACAAATGAAAACGACTAAAGAACAAAGATTTGTTTTTGTTTTGTATGCATTTTTGTTCTAATTTTTTTATGTGGCAAACCTGAGGAAGCAGCAGAGGAAGAAGTCTGGTATGAATAAAGCGAAGGTCTGAGATCGGGAATAGTGATTGGGGATTGTTGAATACAACCTCTTCTCATCCGTACCCCTTCCGCTGTCAACCCTTTCACCAAACATACACATATACATACATTTACATAGAGTATGTACATGACACAAAGCGTATCCCAATCACCTTCTTACATAGTATAAAGTGTATTAAACAAGAGAAAATTAATGGCGACGCTGCTGACATTTTCATATTCGTGTTAATTACGCATTTTAGTTAGTTGCCAATTTGCATATAGAAATCTCTTTGTTTAAAATAATCCAAGGCACTTTATAAGGAAATATTCAATGCAACAGACACTGAGACAATTATTATCATACGAAAAGAACAGAAAGAATAATTACTTACATCACAGGCATTATTTGTTCAAACACGACCCCAAACTTTGAACTCATTTTGAAAGATATGTACTCATTTCGCCAAAACGGAAAAACTAACTCACGAACGATT
>JAHZNG010000734.1:0-27800 GCA_027744375.1 Orchesellides sinensis
AGCTTTCAGTTCCATTTTTTTATCATCCAAGTTTTCAAATTCTCGCAAACCCAAATTAAGAAAAATTTTAACTGTTGTTTCGTTTGGCTGTGGAGGAGGTAGAAGATTGCTAGAGTAATTACTGCTTGAGAGAACTCCTAGCACAATTCCATGAAACTCTGGTAGTTCTTTCTCAATGGCCCATGTCGAAAGGAATACAGAATGCAAACCCAGACAAATTAAGAGTACGAATTTTGAACATTCCATTTATAAAACGGTATTGTTAAAAATGTTTCATTAACCAGTCAACATTAGGAATGATGAATTGTAATGCAAGTCCAGTAGGACCAAATTCTCTCCTCCGCAATCTGCAATCGAGAAATCCAATGCGTAGAAAAAAATTATCGGATATGCATCCACACTCCACACCTACCACACACCGTTAATTGTTGACCATCAGCTAAAACACAAGTAAATTATTTAAGTTGAGGGAATGTGCCACTAATTCCACCATTGGGTTTATGTATGTAACGTTCAATTCCTCGAGTGTTTAACCCTGACAAATAAAACTGCTTGTAAATAGGTGTACTGCATGAATTTGAGTCCCCATACAATTCCCATACAATAAAAATCATGAAGGCAAATATTTTTGATACATGACATACATCCTAAACTTTCTCTGTTTACCTTGTCATTCCAATTTATTTGCTCTAATTTAGTAAGCTTCACAACAAATGATTGATAAGGATTTTTTTAGTTTGTTTTGCTAGGTCTAGAATGTTCCGTTATTTTGTGCAGACAGACTTTCAACTTAATAGTATGTTTATTTTAGGGGAATGATGTTTTTGATGAAGAACATATAAGCGGGATTGGTTTTTCGGGCGTAACCCTATTTTTGTTTGTTACACAAATAATAAGAATAAATTAAATTTACTAATTATTGTTGCTGGTTTTCTGTTTTCTTACCTTACATGTTGCAGTAAACGTGCTGACGTTTATACAATGAATTGTGGTAAAGTGGTAATAGGTAACACGAACTTTTGCCAAGAAGCAAATAAAAATGTTATATTTAAAACACTAACATCATACATAAAAATTTGTGTATTAGTGTTAATGATTTCCCACAGCTCAGCAGTTACGAACGAATTACCGTTGTAATTTATGACGACTAGGATACAAAATGGCTTATCAGTCCTCTGTAGCGGCTTTGGAAAAGATGTGGCGCATGCCTGAACTACTAACGAACATTCCAGTCTGGCCAATGCCTGTTGATTTTTATGACTTATATTTTATAGTAGTTTTAAATATTCATATGAGTAGCTGAAATTTCTGATGCTGAAGCTGTTTTCTATTATCGTAGAAGTATAAGAATATCAAGTTCATCAACTTTTTATACATGCAAATTGGTTCTGTTTTTATTTTGAGAAATAATGTTAAATAGGAATGAGTATCAAGTATCAAGTATCATTAGGAACTGTTCATGTATTTTAGATTTTAGACATGTGTAAAATGTATTAATTCGCCGTGATTTTGAGATTATTTGTAGTAGTTTGGTAGTTTGAACAAAATATATAAATAGGTAGACTTAAAAAGTACATAAACACGCCTTTTTGCAGACTCATCTAGACTTGTTGTCTAGTATATAGATAACTATTGCTTCAAGTCCTTTACCAGACGTAAGAAGGAAGCTTAACTACAGGAGTGCATGATTCACTTCGTTGAGATTTGTAATCAGCGTTGAGGTAACCTTGTATTTTCTTCGTAAGAACCTCACTTCTTGGAATTGACGCATCTGATCCACATCCTCGTGATGATTTTTCTTCAATAACAAAATCCTCTTCACTCATTTGTGACACAGCGTGAGCAGCAAGGACACATCGAACAGCCATAGCAAAGTTCTCCGCTGTTGCATCTGGAGCAAAGCCAGGACATACACTCTTTTCGTCATTAACCCGATAACGTCCTGTTCTTGTCAAAACTGCTTTCATTCCTAATGCCTTGCCTCCCAGGATATCTTCATTGACGTCCTATGAACAAGTTTAAACAGAAATGAGTCATAACCTTTATATTTTCATCTGACATGAAATCACCAACTTTTTACGTTGGTAATGATTGATATATTACACCGATAGACAGAATTCTGAAAATGCAGCCAAATTACTACATAATTTCATCGGTAGTTTTGTAACATGGTTATAAAGCCAGCAATCCTTGTTCGAATTCACTTACATCACCAATTATGACAATTCTGGAATAGTCAAAACAGCCAAATTCGCTGCATAATGCTTCGTAAAACTCTTTGTATGGCTTGCACATAGTCACTGGTTCAGAGTCAGTGCAAGCTGTAAGCATGCTGACAAATGGACCAGGTCCCATATCCACGTTCCGTAAATCGGGAGACTTGTCTCGTTTCATCATATTCAAAGTTATCATAGGAGCACCTTTCAAAAGTAGGCTGTGCGGAGAATGAAGGAATGATAGTAAATTGAATTGGTATGGGCGATGGGCTGGTCGTAATCTTGTATTTTGAAACAAGTTTAGGTAAACTCACTTCATGCCTTTAGAAAGTAACCTATAATCAAATTGAGTACATGGAAGTCCAACAATGACGACGTCTTCATCTCTTCGCGTGTTGTACTCTTCGGCAAAGTCTTCTAGCACGTTCTCATGCACCAAGTAATAGGGCCGATGGAGATCATTCTTTTTTAGATGAATTTTGCAAGCATCAGACGAAGTAAATACATCACTCATGTCCACATCGAAACCTCCTGATTTCAGTAAATTTACAATGGATTTCTTACTATTTCTCCAAGAATTTGTAACCAGTATCAGTGGGGTTCCAGTGTCTCTTAACCTTAAGTAACATTTTAAGGCAATGAATGAGACGATTGCATAGATGATAGATGCATTTGAGTATATGGTAATGATGCGCACATACAACTAAATCATTATTCTTTCAAATTATTGCATAATGTCTTAAATGAGACTTACAAATTGAAAGCGTCCAAAACGCCTGGATATGGTTTCAATGGCTCATTCAGGTCTTCAAACATTGTCCCCGATAAATCTGCAATGACTAACTCGACATCAGCAAAAACTTCCATATATTTCTTACCAAGCTCAAGTATACTAAGGGACTCGTCACTTCGGTCAACAGCATCAACGATACCTTCCGCCTCAGCGTCAATGGCGTAAGATGGAACTCTTTTGATTCCTTTATATTCATCTCGGTCAAGGACTGCTGTCGCTTTGAGGGATCTACGTCCTTCGCTTAAAGTACCTGCAGTTGCAACAGAATTGTTGTGAGTCGAGTCGAGTCGTGTGTTAGTGCGTTGGGACATTTTTGCAATGAGTGTTATCGCTGTTTATCGGGGAGTGTACAAAAGGTGAAAAATAATGAAGACAAGACAGGTAATCTTTTGACACCTTTTGCTAAGTTTTGAATTCTAGGCTTCCCACTTGGCGGAAGTCTTGTCTGATTGTGTTAGGGTAGGTTTGAGCGATGTAACTATGGGATATATTCAACATTCAATAAGCGTCCTGGGAACCGTTCCTACTTCGGATTTCTTGGATGAAATTTTTTGCTTATGTTTTATTTGCTAAGAAATAAAGTAAACTTATAAACTGAAAATGCATGTAAAAGCAACCCAAATTTGTCAAATCAGACCACTGCAAACCTACAAACATTTTTATTCTGCACTTGCTGCGCTCGCTGCAATTGAAAATTAAAAGCATAAATATTTCAAATCGTCAAGTTGTTCAGGTTTGTGTACGCAAGAGCAGAGACTAGGTAGGTGTAATATATTTGCTTGAAAGTGCGAATTGATTTTTATTCGTAGGTATACATATTTCAAGTTTGATACCTTTCAGCAAAGGCGAACAATGGCAGGCGGAGGAGGTGGAGAAGAGGCTCAGCTAAAAGGAATAGGCAAGTACTTCAACTCTGTAACGATTCAAGGTCGAGCTAACGTAAGGATTTTAGACACTCCTTTAAATTTTATAGTCGTACAGATAACTTTTTCATGCAAACTTGATTCGATTTTAAAGGTTGCAAAGCTGACATACGCAGTTTGTGCTGGGCTTGGAATATGGCTTTGGGCAAAACCAAAGAAAGCAAGCGCTCCAAAAGGTGCGGCGAAAGTTTCTCAGAATCGCTGTTGAAAATATGTACATACTTAGAGCATGTGGCGAGCACAAGAGAAGGGGAGGATTATGATATTGATTAGAATACGGTATTTTTTAAATATAAATAATATCACAATGCAAATTTTACATTCAATAAACACAACATTTTAGAGCAAACTATACTGTTGTACAGCTTAGAGTTTACCATATTTTAGAATTAACATTAATTTAATATGACATACAAACTTTAGTAGTATAACCTTATAGTAGTGTTGCATAGTATAACAGTACAATAATTTTTACTTTTATTTCAGTATGAGCAGTTTCCATAAAATTTTCCTAGCCTTAGTTAGTCACTAGCAATATTAAATCCATTATTATGACTTAAAAGCTTTCGAAGGTCACTTCTAGCAAATGCAATAGCTATTGGTTATCTTACCATTTAGCATTGCCTGTACTGCATGCGATTATTGTAAAAAATGCCAGAACAGAAACACATCCTGAATTCTGACGTATTGAACCTAAAAGAAAAGCTTACACATACATATGGCACCCATATCAAATCTAACCCATACATTATTATTGCTCACTCGGACATTTACTTCTATTACCACATGGCTTAAGTTTTCGTCTCAGTTGTCTATAACAAAAATCCAACGGTAAGTAAAGGCTTTGAATCTAATAAATTTAGTCGAGGTTCACTTGATGGGATCTTGTGCTCTGGCCAAAAATTGGCAGATTCTTTAAACTATCATCGTCATATTTCAAGATTTCTGTTGTGTACTGACGAGGTGATGCTATATAAGAATATTTAGAATTTCCAAATCCTCGAAACGAAGTAAATACATAGATGTATGTGGTAGGTAATGATGAAAAAGCAGCTCCCTTTGAGTTGTGGCAATACTCCTGCTTGCGTTTGGGTGCTTAAGTTAATATTTTTGTACATAAAAAGTACTAACAGCAGAACAAGGTCATAAATGTGGCTTGTCAATCAAGTCAAATAAATTGAAAAGCTAATATTAACATTTTATGTATACTAAAAATGTGTATATTTACTCAGCTTCCTGTTTTAAAAATAGTACCTTGATCATGTGGAAATGGAATATGATAGCAAAAAACTGGCGTTTGCAGTAGATTTCATAAAAACTCGACTCCTTTCTCATTTTGACATAATTTTGCATGACAAAGCTAACATATTTCTGTCAGCGTGTACATGGTGGCATAAAGAAATGCGTAGATAGCATCTTTTTTCAAATTACTTTTTAAAACTACTGCGTTGCTTGCTCATAACGCTAGAAGCCTTTGGCAAAGAAAGTAATCTCAATGGAAATGGAATATGATAGCAAAAAACTGGCGTTTGCAGTAGATTTCATAAAAACTCGACTCCTTTCTCATTTTGACATAATTTTGCATAACAAAGTTAACATATTTCTGTCAGCGTGTACATGGTGGCATATAGAAATGCGTAGATAGCATCTTTTTTTCAAATTACTTTTTAAAACTACTGCGTTGCTTGCTCATAACGCTAGAAGCCTTTGGCAAAGAAAATAATCTCAGTGGCTCTTAACTGTTTACGTTTTCTACCAATATTTAAATAACAAAACTCAAAATGGTGGATCAAGTATACTTAAAAGCAATTGCAATGGTCATTGCAATTGTTTGCTTTTACCTGTTTTTTGTTATTGCACCCCCTGAATAAAGTTTCTGCATACTTTTTCAAGTGATTTTAATTAACGAATTCGTGTATTTAAGTCATGTCCAGGATGGCTTGGGCTAAAATGTATAGTTTATTAGGATATCATCCGGTATAACAACAAATACATATATATTTCCTCCAAATATGTATTTTGAAATTCATCATAATATTTCTTAATTTGTTTTTATGTAGTTGTATGTCAATTTTTGTTGCAGGTGCAGATATATACTTTCTAAGGATATTATTTTGGAATCAACTGTTCAACGTTGGATATTCAGTATTAACATTGTTGTTGAATAACAGAAAATAAAATTTTGAGCCTGATATTTTTAGGTATATGTAACTACAACTAATGATGTTTGATCACATATTCCTTGTTATGAGTAACGTTATAATTCACGATAATAAAATGAATTAATTTCAAAACCTCTCCAATTCTACACTTTATATTTAAAGATTGTCTAAAATTAAACATGTGTAAACATAAAAAACAAATCGCTCAAATAGCTTAGGTATTTCCTGAAAGCGACTCAAAATTTAGATGTACACAATCAACATTTTAAAAAGCATCTGAACATATTCAAATAAAAATTTGTACATGCACAAGCATTTTCCCCTTATATACTCTCGAGCTTTATTGATTTAATAGAAAAGGATTATTCTTGCAAATGCGAAGGCTTTTGTAAATCTCCTGTCCTGGTCGGGGTTGTTTTTAATAAAACAATTTATTTAAACTGAAACTATTAATGTTTTGGGAATTTTTATATACCTATTATTACTTATGTACATTTTGCGTCGCAATTTTTACATACAAAGATGTCTCAAGAGAAACTAGCTTACCTGCCTATTTATGAAAGACGATAAATACAAAACAAGCGTTTAAAAGTTTTCCTTTACATTACCTGTGATGGACACGCATGTGCCTATTTATAAGTCTGCAGATCAAAAGTATCATATACTGACGATTATTCCATAGCCATTATTTAAAGGTGCGTGCAATATTATACTTATAAAATATTTTAACTCATTATTCCATTTAATTAGATTGTACTGTACTTAATCATATAAATCGACCATAATAAATCAATTGTGTTTTTATGTATGGGTTATTTACAAAAGAGAAAAGTGAAAGAGAATTAGTTCAGTCAGTAGGAGTCGTACGTCATTTTCCGAGTTCATAATATTATCATTATGTACAAATTTATTTGAATTAAGAATCATAATTTACGTGCGTACAATTAAGAGTTTATAAATAAATTGTTTGAGCTCATTTAAAAAATAAAAATAACCATAAACTTGTTTTGGCACAAGTTTACCCTTTCTTCGGCTCTGGAAGGTTTGGGACATTTTTCGCTTTCGGGTTGATAATCAAATTTTTACCTTCAAGTGTTACGTTCCGATTTTCTAAGAAATACTTTTTACACTCTGCTGGATCTTTAAACCTGACAGTTGCATACGGTTGTTCCCTAAATAAAACGGAAGTTTTTAAACCTCGTAATGTAATATTATGGCAGGATGAAGCTACAAAAAATGTGGCTGCAATTTAGTACGCTTACCCAGGATTTTTCGGAGTCTTCAAGTTGACCTTAGCTCCAGGAAACAGTTGTGTCATAGCCTTTATGCCAACTTTATCCGGTAAGTTAGTGACAGTCAGCCTGTGTACGCATGTTGAAATTTTTATCGAGTAAAAGATAACCCTACTCATTTTTGCTACAAAATGGCCAACGTAGACGTGTCATAACAATGAACTTTTTTTTTACTAACTTACGTATGGGTGGAATATTGTTTGGTTAATTTTTCATTTTTGGTATCCCAAATAGTAGACAAAGTCGCAATGCTGTGTCTAACAGGTATAAACTGCTCATCTTCTTCACTCGCAAGGTAAAATTAAATAACCATTTATAAGTAAACCAAACCATTTGTTTATGGACATTTGTTATGCAAGGAATAACTAAATGAATAAGTTTAATGAAATACCTGCCCCGTCATCACCAATATTCGATTTTCGTTTGCTCTTTTTGGAACCTCCAAACAACGACGCTATATATTCAAAAGAGCCCAAAGGTATGATAAATTAGTTATTAGAACATGTGTGAGAGTAAAACTAAATCCTCTGAAGCATTACCTTGAGACGCCCGAACTTCTACTGTCTTTTTCCCTGTCTCATCAGTCGTAGTTTGCACAACACTTTTTTTTCTGGTAACCAATTTCTTTTCTCCTGCTGGGTCGGCCAATTTCGCAGCAACTGCTGCCGCCTCCTTTTCACTCAACTTTGCTTTCCCTGGTGCTACTGATGAGGAAATGGACTCCCTTCTGCCCTTTTTCTTACTATTGGGATCCTTTATCAGTGTGTATTCTACTTCAACCGTTGTTTCCACCTCTTCTACCTCCTTTGCATTTCCATCAAACAACCTTGACATAGTTGCTCGTTTATCAATAGACTTTTTACGACCACCCCCTTCATTAAATCGTGCACGTCTTTCATCTTTTGACCCATGCTCTTGATTTTTCTTTGCTTCTCGATAGCGGTCAAATTCATCCAAGTTTATTTCACCATTTTCTCCAGTTATTTTAAACTGACCACCTGGATCCATGAACTCATCATCTGACGAATCTTCTCCTAAAGGTTTTTAAGCGCATATAGATTAGGGGTTTTAAAGATACGATTATTCGATATCCATCAAGCTCGTGATGAGAATACACTTTATGTATATAGTTTTTATTCCGTTCACGTATGTATGGTATTCAAGCAATAATTAAGATAATTTATGAATGCTCAGAGCCAGTGTGATGCGCCGAGCGGTAAACATATACATTGTTTTCTTACCTGGCTTTCTTAATCTCTAGAAAAACAATTCAAGATTTGTATTATGCTTTAATGGTATAGGAATTGGAACAGTGTTAGGAATGCAGTTTACAAAGTATCCTACCGTTGCCCGACTTTTCTTTTGATAATCTGCGTAATAGCCAGTTGTCCAGAAGAAGTATTTCTGTGTGCGAATTTTCGCATGACTTTACTTTAATTCATACAGATTACTAATGATAAATACTTAAAAGCTATATTTATTATCATTATCTTACACAAAATCGGTTTGGCGGCCACCGAAAACGCTTGCGAAGTTGGTACTTCTTATAATCATACCACATCTCTTCTAATGCCTCAAGTTTATCTGGCTCATTGTCAAACTGTTTTAAATTTTAAAATATTTTTTAAATTGAAAGTTATTAACATTTAAATTAACATACTGTACTGTTGCATTTTTTGCAACCTTTTACTTACTTTAACTTTATACTCATTATATTTATCAACTTCGCGATAAAATCCAATAGGCGGAAGCAATTTCTGTTACATGTACAAAAGTACAAATAGAAGGGTTTTAGTTTAAACGGTTAATAAGAAATATTTGCATTCTATTGCATTCTATAGAAAACATGAAGGATCAATTGAAGACTTAAAACAGCATTTCATGTAATTTTGATTTATTACACGAGGAAATAAACTAGTGTAAGCTCCATAACTCTGTCTGGTTTTACGACGATCGGACCAGCTGAAAATGCTCTTTTTGGATTTCACTGACAATTGACTCTGTCTCATTTCACGCGCTGAAAGAGTGGAAACTCCTGAGTGCGTGGAGTCGGCTGCGGAAACTACACTCTCCCTTCTCTCGGATGGTTTGTTCTTGTTCATTGTCAATAAAGAAGGGGAAACTATCGCTCTGTGGTTGAAATATGAAGCTTAAATTGTTTAAAACCGCTCAGGTGTACAAAAATTCACATTAGAGTAATAATGTCACCAGTTCTGTAGTTGTAGATCGTAAGGACTGCACAATGCCTACTTCATTCAGACGAAGGCATACATACCTAGTCTAGTAAACTCATAGATAAGTTGTTGGTTGTAAGTCTATGAGTACACTAGTCACAATGAAAGAATGCTGTAGTTTAACAAGAATAAAACAGAAGTCATGGCATCCAGAAAGTAAGGTTTCATTCTTTAAAGATTACATAAGGTCATGCATCACAGGGAATCCCCAACCGGCCTTAATCTGTGGTAAGGCTGANGTACACTAGTCACAATGAAAGAATGCTGTAGTTTAACAAGAATAAAACAGAAGTCATGGCATCCAGAAAGTAAGGTTTCATTCTTTAAAGATTACATAAGGTCATGCATCACAGGGAATCCCCAACCGGCCTTAATCTGTGGTAAGGCTGAAGTGGATTCCTTTGACATGTTGAATTGGGTGAAACACAATGGTGATTCATACATAGAAAAAGGGTACCTGATAAGTTGAGACGTTCCCAATATGGTACACGGGACAGTAGTCATTACTCTTCGAAGAAATGTTCGTATCTTCTTCATTTTAGGAACGCGACTAGATATTTGCGTAATAAACAACTGCAAGTCTTTATACCTTCCTTTCAGCTGAAAGGTGCGAACTAGAAACACAACCTAGCAAAAACCAATGGATATGATGTTTTTACCTGCTGAAATGATACATTCTGTTGACTCTACTGTATTAAAAAAGAAATTGTTATAAAATTTAATGCATTACCCCGCTTAGATGTTTCAGATTTTACAGACAATTTTATGCATCTACTTTTTCAGAAAGCCTTGCATTGTACCTTTAAACAAATATTGTGGATCGTCTTTGAGTGTGGATTGTGGAGTGAATAAACACTGATGAATGGTTTACACATGATAGCAAATATGAAAGAAACATAATTCACCTTATGCGTCATAACTGAGTAGACGAAAGTACAATTGGTCCTGATTTTCATGAGTTTGAAGCATGCCAATTTATACAAGAAATTGAATTTACTTGCGAATGAGCATAACTTGTAACCAAATCTACCTGTACAAAATAAATAGTATAGAGCATCGCCCGATCAGCAATTAGTGAAGTCATTGTTTCATAACAGCATATATAATTTACGTGTCTGTGTATTTTGTTCTTTACCGGTACTCTTCCTCGCTTTCATACAGTCACGTTTTGTCTCCGTATTTTGTATGCGTAGTGCTCATCTACATATTGTTTTTTAGCAATGGGGTTCTTTACCGGTGTCTCACGCTTACATTTTTCAGTTATAATTTGGTAATGGAATAGTTAGCACATACTCAAGTCTCTATTTAGTTGTCTGTTGTCTCTTTGCCGGTGATTCTGTTTCTTATATATAATGAAGCATATACAGAAACGTATTTTTATAATATTTGTTAACGTGATGATACAAATTCATTCCTTCCCTGTTGGTAGTAGTGTGGGGGAAAGAGACGAAAGAAATGAGAACTCAGGAGCATCAGCTTTGGTATATAAAATTTAATTTAAAACATTAATTCCATTATTAAGGTGCATATAAATTTTTTGCATTCCTAATTCCCATCTAGATTCCATTTCTTAAAAAATTTGGCTATTTGGAAAGTAGTGGAAATACTTCTCAAACAAGTCATGAGTCAGATTCTTTGTATACACAAGACAGCATTGAGGAAGCCATCCGAGAAATGCAGAGGTATGGAGCACTTCCACAAACAGGGAAACTGGACAACGAAACCCTTAAAGTACGTTTCTGAATTAATCGGCTTATACGAAATACTTTTATTCTGTGTGAATTGCATTCGTCGATGGTAATCTATGTAATACGTGGTTATCTTGTTAGCTACTTTCCAAGCCACGGTGTGGTTTACCAGATGTAATCAAGGAAGAGAACTTGGGTAAATCGAGGCGTAAACGCTTTATCATTGGATCAAAAGGCTGGAATAAAAGAAGAATTACCTACAGGTTCATTAAAAGCATAAATGAACAGAGCTTTTTAAATTGATTACATATTTTATACATATATCTGTTTGCAATCGTTTATTGAAAAGAGTTGAAAACTGGGCACCTCAGCTTACTGAGTCTGCCGTTTTGTCAGAGGTACGTCAAGCTTTCAAAGCTTGGGCGGACTATTCTCGACTCCGCTTTGTTGACATACCCCGGAGGAATTACAATGATGACGTAGACATATCAATATCGTTCGGAAGAGGGTATCACGGGGATAGGTGAGTAGTGTATTGCCAACAAAAATTTGACTTGAGCAAACAAAGGTTCTTTAGTCTTTATACTATTTTAAGTATAACGAGATACATACATAGCATGAAAAGGACGTCAAAATAAGTATTAACTGCAATATTGACTAAAGATCATTTACTTCTTATTAATATATTTTTGTTGATGAACCTGTTAAAAGCTATCCATTTGATGGGAGTGGAGGTGTATTGGCTCATGCATTCTTTCCTGGGACACATGGGGTGTTGGGAGGAGATATACATTTTGATCTCGATGAAAATTGGCGATTAAATTCTAATTCCAGTAGCAATTCTCAAACAGATCATACCCAAAATACTATATCATTTCTGGCTGTCGCAGTTCATGAAATCGGACATGCAATTGGTATGAGAAACGTTCAGTAGCATGCGACATAAATATTTTGTTTGCCCACTCAAACCTGGGAGCAATTATTAAGACAATTAAACACTATTTACAAATTATTACTGTTATTAATAGCAATTATTATTATTCCAATCTCTATTCAGGCTTGTCCCATTCACCCTCTCAAGATTCTGTAATGTTTCCGTACTATCAGAATTTCGATCAAGGGGGCGAAGGAAGTGTGAGATTAGGAAATGATGATATAATGGCAATGTATCATTTATACAGTAAGCATTTAAAGGAAACCACTGCAAATACCGAAACTGAAATAGATGCTTTCTAGGTTCGTCAGTTTAGAAATTACATTACATTACAATTATATAACGCTGTTTGTGTAATTGTAGTTTCACGCCAGGGGTATGAAGACGATGGGGAAGATGCTTATACAACTGAGTCCGTGTCTGACTTACCCACAAGTGAAAGACAGATTACTCCCCAGTCCTCAACGATGCACTACGAAACGTCAACATTCTCCAGAGTAACTGAATCCTCAACCGTTATTATTGAAACTCCAAGCATGAGCAACACTACGGACGAAGAAGAAAAATCAACGATTCCTGAAATTTGCAAGGACGGTTTTGATACGATTTCGTTTATTCGAAATGAATTATTTGTCTTTAAGAACGAAGTAAGAATTATGATAGGCAAACAACTGAGTACTTATACTGGTTTAAAGCAACCAACACGTTATCAAAACTCCCAAATGATGTAAAAATCATTGATACTTATTTTTAAGTACATGTGGCGATACCGAAAGCAGGCTTTTACGGAACCAGGCTACCCCGTGAAATCTTCTCGATTGTTCCCAATACTTGAAAACGTTAAAAAAGTCGATGCAGCTTTCGAAAACGAGGACAGCAAAATTATTTTCTTCTCTGGTAATAAACTTCAATTTAGAGCATTCTTTCTTGTTTGCATAATATTAAAACAATTTTCCCGTATGCTGTAGGAAAGAAGTATTGGGTTTATGAGGACAGTGGAAGTTCAACCTCATCATTTATAACAGATTTTGGCTTGCCAGACTCTGTACAAAAATTGGATGCAGTCTTTATATGGGGAAAGAATGACAAAGTTTATTTTTTCAGGTAACAGTTCCTACGAAGTTGAGTGTACTAAACTTGCATATTTACATAGGGAGCATTAAATATGTAGAATATTTAATTTAGTAAAATTTCCTCTTTCCTATAAACTGAACTTTTAGTGACAACTTGGTTTGGAGATATAATGCTTCCATTGCAAAAATGGACGAAGGTTATCCTAAGGAAATCGGGAGGTGGAGAGGCATTCCTGAAACTGGAATTGATTCTGCTCTAAAGTGGTTAGATGGTACGGTAAATTACAAAGTTTGATACGTATCCTATCAATGAATTAATAGATATTATAAAAATCATCCAAGCTTTATTTAATGTAATTTATTTGTCACACGATAATCTTTTGCTTCTTTATTTCTTTTAGGGCGAACGTACTTTTTTAAGGGCGATCAATTTTGGAGATTTGATGACTCTTCCGTACATACAGAAGATGGATTTCCACTGAGAACCTCTTTGTATTGGTTTGGATGTTGAAAATTGATTGAAAATCACGCGATCTCTATATTTGTATTTATTTTCAGTGTTTCATAACCATTAGTTTATTGTAATGCAGCAAAGAATATATGTATGTATCCATATTATGTACATTCGTATGCATGAACAAATGTCACAAAACTATATATAACTTGATGGTCACACGATAGTAATAAAAATGTCCACATGAAAAACATCGATAGTATAATATAATTTAGGTATGAAAGACCTGCGGTGGTATACATGATTGAATATTTATGCACTTTAACTAATCTGGTTTTACACTCCAGAAATACTATGAATTCCAATGAGGTCAGTCTGGCGACAAAAGTCAGTCTGGGGTCAGTCAGCCCTTGTATGTCATTACTATATTATATGTATAACATTTGTTTGCAGTCTGCATGCCACTGTAACAGTTTAGGGATCATTACATTAAACGATGTCATGCCATGTGTGTGAACTATGATTCAATCATACTAAATCATAATGCATATTATGTATATACATATAAACAAATGAGAATTGTATGAGAAGGAATCGTTTTTATGAATTATCGATCGCTTTTGATCACACAGGCAGTCTTCAGCTCAGATCATCAGTTCCCCACTTTACACAACATGTCTTCAGCATGCTGGTTTGTTTGTCAAACATTATGTTAAGGTGTTCTGTCTGTACTAGTTCTATTAGACTCTGTCACAGTTGTAGCATTCATCAGACATCTAGACCTTGGCTTCCGTATTCTGTATATTTCAAGTTCCATAATACTTCTAAGCTATGTAGTCAGACTACCAATTTAATCAATTGATCTCCTTGTTAATTAAAACTGAGAAAACAACTTTAAAGTTTAAGAAAGAAATTACGTTGTAGTTTGATGATTACGAAACCATTTTCGTCCAGAATATCAGTCAGAACAATATAATACGAATCTTCATTAGTTTAGCAAGAAGGAGAGTATGTAAGCGTCAAATATCACCAATACTTTTGAACACAGAAATATGTATACTTGGTTCATTACTTACAACTTATTCTATAAAGAAACACTACACAAAATTGGATCTATATTCATACCAGTAGCCAAGCATTGGATGTGAAGACGTGACTGAAACCTGAAATTAAGTAATCTCGCTAAATTTAAAAAAAAATCAAGAGATGAGAAAACTTTTTGGTAAAGATATATGTGCTAATGGGGGTACGTCTACACCCGTTATACTGTTTCTCTTTGTTGTACTAGCAGCATTTTTACTGCATGCAAATGCATGTGATCAGAAATTCGAAGGGTTTGGAGTATTCTTGGGTTCCAACAAAGATTTTGGCAAATCAGTGCCGGGAACAGAGGCAAAAGTCATACAAATCTTGTATGATTTCTTGGGAATAAGGTATAAATGCTTTCTCTAATCTAACCTCTTTCTTTCTTGTCTTTTAAATCATTTTAATTAAAGATTCAACACATTGGGCCTAAATGAGAGATCGAATATTTTTCACTATTATAGACATTTTCGAACATCATATGAGGAGAACTTTTCACCAGAACCCAACAAGTATGAAATAAATTGCACCGACGCTTTCACATGTGCATGGATGAATGTGCACAGAGTTATTTCCTCTTATCCTGGGATCAAAGTTTTTGCATCAATCTGGAGTCCCCCACACTACATGAAAAACGGCTTCTATCAACTTCTCCCAGAATATGAAACTGCGTACCTATACTTCATTAAAAATGTAACCGAGTTAATTAAGCGCGACTATAACATAACAATAGAGAAGGTTTCTCCAGTTAATGAGCCTGAGAACTTTATGGCTCCGTGGGACCACACCAACATGGATCCAGACCAGCTTTGCAGAATAGTAACGTCTTACAGCGACCCACTGATTTCCCTTTGCCCAGAAAATTCATATTTTTGGGTTTCAAAAATTTATTACAATTTTGAGAGCGAGGACCCCTCAATAAATTGCAGTTTATACTGTGACATCAAAGCAACCCATGCTTACTCTATAAATTTGGACCTTAGTTCTGAGAATTCGTTTCTTGCTTACTATGACCTGAAGCCTTATGATGACCGAGGCACAACCGGAGATATTTGGATGACTGAAGTTTCCAGTACATATGGCAGTGCTGACGAAAATCAAATGCAAGAGGCTTTGGACATGGCGACAAATATAGTAAACTTTGTTGGAACTACATGTGTTCAAAGATACTACTTTTGGTACGCTTTTACGCTTGGAAGTTCTGGCGAGTCCCTAATGTGGGGTGACGATGAAGGAAACCTTTACTATCCAAAAAAGTTTTTTGTATATAAAATGTTTATCAATGCCAGTCATACAATTAATGGGCCAGTTGAAGTTAATAGCTGTGAGCACATATCATTTGGAGTTGGAGGAAGTCAGGATAACTCTTTAACAATTGTTGAAACATTGGGATGTATTCAGTTTGGAGATGAAGACAGGGTATTAGTCAACAGAGATATTAGTGAGCAACGTATAGAAAGCCATGACTGCAGTTCTTTATGCTGCACTACTGAAACTGAGGACTTTCGGTGTAGCCATCATCACCACATTCGCATAATGCCAGCTAAATCAGTGTGTCATTGTATTTTAAATGATCCTGTTATACTTAACAATAGCATAATAGTTTAAATTTTCGAAAAGCACAAATTAACAATACTTTTTTATATGCACAGATGTTGCTTATGTATTAATGACTTCTGAATGTCTCGAATAAAGAGTGAAATATAACTTCAATATATCCTGAAACTTCAAATATAATTAAGAATAGGTTCGCGCTCAGGCGACAAATAAACTTCTTTGGAGGATCAGTATTTATAATTTTAGTAGGCATACGCCCACGTTTATTCCTTCAAAATAGAATAGGAAACCAGGTGTTAAAAGTACAACGTAGAATAAAAATAAAAATTAAATGAATGCATTTATAAAACGTTTCAGACCAAAATTTTTATCAAAAACCAAACTATCCTACCTAGTTCTCTTAGTGTCTGGATTGTGGGCAATTACGGTGGCGTAGTTTCCAGAAGCTCTGGCAAGACGGCCACGGTCACCAGTCTTCTCCTCCAAATTGCAGACAATGGTACCTTCAGGCATGGTTCCAACAGGCATGATGTTTCCAATTTGCAAATTAGCTGTAAATTTACAACAAAATACAACAAATTAATCCTGATTACTTCTAAACATAATATTTTCTTTTTCACGTATATTGATATAAGAAACTTTTTCTCTCGTATCAATTTGCATTACCTTTCTTTCCACAGTACACAAACTGTCCAGTGTACATGCCTTCTGCTGCGATAAACAACTCCTTCCTCGTCTTAAATCGGTAGGGATCTCGGAAGCTAACCTGCGCCAATGGAGCACCACGACCGGAATCATGGATAATTTCCCTTACGACACCCTTAATATACCCATGCTTCTCAGCATAATCCAAATGACGAAGCTTGGGGGCTCCCTTCCTATGATGGGTGTGGGATTTAAACACCGAACCGGCACCCTTTCTCTGTGCCCTGATAACACGACCCATGATCTGAAACAAAAGTAATTAAAATTTATGATGGGTGTGGGATTTAAACACCGAACCGGCACCCTTTCTCTGTGCCCTGATAACACGACCCATGATCTGAAACAACAGTAATTAAAATTTCTAAATTAGCATACAAGTTTTTTCAACCTTTATATGGGATGGTTGATAATAGGACATAATTCAAATTCATCCTGGCAAGAAAGCAAGACAAAGACAAATTTCAATTGAGTAAAACCAAATTTGACATAAACCTATCCAATTACAAATTTTTTTAAAAATCTACTAGATTTCAACAACGCTTTTGAAAACAAATTTTAATTAAGTAAAACCAAATTTGACATAAACCTATCCAATTACAAATTTTTTTAAAAATCTACTAGATTTCAACAACGCTTTTGAAAACACGTGCGCAACTTTACACCCCTGACAATTTTATAAACTTATCGACAATCACCGATGATAAGCAACTAAAAATGTACTTGCTCTTGAACTACAACTACAACACACAAATTAATTTTCCAACGTAAGTAATTCAACTTACTTCAGAAAAATTTCACCTGAAAATCTAAATATGATAGAGTATTTAACAAATTAGTAAAAATATTCAGATAACTTACGGGGAATGATTTAAAATTAAAAAATTCCGATAACCAAGCGTACACTAAACAGCCAATCTGTCCTGCTCAGGATTGGAATACCAAGATTTGATATGAAAGAGCGTTCATGTGTTCAGGACAAGCAACCACACATAGCATGTACTTGGATCAGGCGGCATGTAGACCACATGGGCAGAATATTCTCAAGTAGCCCCAAACGCGGGAATTAAATGGCTTAAGCGGGTTTGTTTTTGTATTGTATTTCCACAAAACTTCATTCTATTCTAACATGAAGAACCCTTTATCATTATCACAAAAGAAGCCTCAAGTTGACACTGTCAAACTAAATACATTTTAGTGCTTTTTAAATCACGTAATCTAGTGTTTCTAAAAACACCTGTTTTTTTTAGTTAGTGTTATCTGTCAGTTCCGTTAGTCAGCTGTTAGTCACAAATTGACAATAATTAGCAACCTTGATTGTTGTTTAGTTGTTAGTGCACAAAAATGACGGCGGATTCGGATGAGAAGCCTTACCACGTGAATCTTCCATGGTATGTCATATGTCATATGTAGCAATTTTTATTTTAACTGATTAATGATTATTTTACTGATTTAATGTAGTATTTTTTGTAACTTTTATTTAACAGGGTGGAGAAGTACCGTCCACAGAGCTTGAACGAACTTATTTCCCATGATGAAATCATTTCAACGAGTAGGTTCAAAGTTTGTGTATTAGTTTGATATGAAATCTTCCATGAATAATATAATGATTTTATGTTAGATCACATAGTAAATTATAATGTTTTCATATGTATTTTTATAGTTAGAACGTTCATCGATGTTGGGAAACTTCCTCATTTACTATTCTATGGACCTCCAGGTAAAAATTGGAATAGGAAAGAATGTGTAGTTTAAATGCATCCGTTGTAGGACAGATTTTGAATGTTGTTTTTTGATGATAATAAACAGGTACTGGAAAAACAAGTACCATCTTGGCTTGTGCAAAACAGCTGTATTCTCCTAAAGAGTTTTCGACCATGGTTTTGGAGCTGAATGCATCTGATGATCGTGGAATTGGGATTGTTAGGGGCCAGATTTTGAACTTTGCTTCTACACGAACAATTTTTAAATCCAAGTATAAATTAATCATTCTTGATGAGGCGGACGCAATGACAAATGATGCTCAAAATGCTCTCCGTCGTGGTAAGATTATTTCGAGAATTAGTAATTTACAATCAAGTCTGTACTTTACATAGTACAATAGACTTTAAAATAGTTCTCGAGTTCAATGTAGTGATATGATGATAATGTGATATTTTTTATTGCAGTGATTGAAAAATACACGGAGAATGTTCGATTTTGCATCATTTGTAACTACTTAGGAAAAATCATTCCTGCGCTGCAGAGTAGGTGTACTCGCTTTCGTTTCGGACCATTAAAAACTAAGCAAATTCTTCCACGATTGGATCTGGTGATAAAGCAGGAAAAGTAAGTTTTAAATTGTTAATATAGTTTTGTACGTCATCGGGAAATACAAAATCGTAACCAAAAACTCTTGTAATTTGTGCAGTCTGAAAGTCAGCGATGAGGGCAAACAGTCATTGATGAAGCTAGGTGAGGGGGACATGAGGAAGGTTCTGAATATTCTTCAGAGTACAGCTCTTGCGTATACTATATCACAAGATCCTACGACTACAGAAGGCAACGACGAAATAACTTTGACTTCCGAGCACTTTTACCTTTGTACGGGAGCTCCATTACCATCAGATATTGAGTCTATTGTAAAATGGATGCTGACGTTGGACATTACCTCCGCATTTAACAAAATTCATCAGCTGAAGACAAGTAAAGGAATTGCATTGGCCGACATTCTTACTGAAGTCCACAAGTACATCGAACGGATTGATTTTCCTCCCACTGTACGAATTCATTTGCTGAAAGAACTCGCTGAGATTGAATATCGTTTAGCGATTGGAACAAGTGAGAAATTACAACTTGGTTCATTGGTTTCTACCTTCTATACTGCTCGGAATCTCGTACAGGAAAACATGGACGAGTGAATTATTGCGTAGGGTGTAGGATTGAAATAATGTGAAGTGAAAAATATACTTTGAAAGCTATGTATTTTATTTTACGGAACATAGTCACATTCCTAGCATTTATTGTCCAATCATTCTTTTACAATGGACATGTAAAACGTCAACACGTCAAGCCTATACTCGCATAATGTATTCTAATTCTAAGTATACTTGAATAAAATAACTTAATGATTTCACTGTCTGTATTTAACGTCAAATTTGTTGCTTGTTTTTTTTTTAGTTAACTGCAGACCCTCATAGACTAAGGCTGTAGCAAAAAAAAGTGATTTTTTTGCTACAGCCTTAGTCTATGGCAGACCCGAAGGAATATGTATGTAACACAATTTATAAGAACTTTATAGTTGTCACAATTGTTTTGCTAAATCCTCGAATTATAAATGAACTCTGAGATTGGATGATCTCTAGAACTGACGAAGTCTCTATTTTTTACATACGTACTCCTTTGTATCTGTGAAGTTAATTATTACATCGTATAAATTGATAATATTGAAATGGTTTACAAGGATTTGATAAAAATTAAAACATTTAAGAGGTCTTACAGTTAACGACTAACGGCATTGCTCAAATCGAGCATTCTTTGTGCAAAAAAAGCAGGATCACTTAGGTAGTAGAGTGTTTTGGAAGATGCCTGGCAATTGGCAGTAATGGTTTCAAATTTTATGAGGTAACAATAGCAAATCCTTTACAATATTGTGTTTTTAAATATGTATGTTAGGTGTGTGCATATGGCAAAATTAACAGGCTTCATGCAGGTTCGGGGACCAAAATTGAGTTCTTGAAGTTTATACTTGACACATTTTTAAAGACCTTAACAGTAGATGTCTAATATCGAGTTCTGTTATTCAGTAACTAAATATTAAATATCAGTCTTGCCGCAGCCAAATCTACAGGTTAATGAAGATAATTAAAGCATTTTTGCCAATTACAGCAAAAATATCTTATAATGCCCCATTCATCTTTTTCCCAGCTATTCATAAATATACTAATGAATGATTTAGTTTGTACATTCCGTAGTTCTATTTTCTATACTACTGCAACTAGTTATAATAATTGAAATTACGGTCATATACACATGTAATTTTCATGTGTAATAATACTACTGAAGGTTTAACAATTTATGTATTATGCTTACATAGATTTACAAACACAGATAAGGAAAATAAGAAAAAAATATACGTCTTACAATGCATCTCGTAGAACAATGTAATAATGACTAGAGTAATTATTTTTGCGACGGACCTACTAAATGACATTTTGTTGAATTCAAGAAGTACGAACATTAGTATTTTGTACACAAGTACATATAAATTTGTAGCATTTTTCACGTTCTTTGTCTTCGAATCTACTGCCTATATATGCTTTACGTTTACTTGCCTAACTTTAAAAATGTCAATCACTACAATTTACCACTTTGTTAACTTAATGCAAGGACTCTATTCCATTACTATACTATCTTACTTACACCGGGTGGTCCAATATTCATTATAACATAACATGTTATTTCAATACAAAATCAGTAGCTCGTTTGGTAAATCGGTTATTTAAAATCACTAAACCGGAAATATACATACATATTGGTATAGGTGGGCTGAGGTTAACCGGGATAGTTGGAACTGGAATAAACGTAAAGCTTCCTGAGTTACATACTGTCAAAGATAGTAAATTTCTCATGTCTGGAACAAATTCTGCAGGCTATTTATCCTTCTTCCTTTCACATATATAGAAAGATCCTTCTTTTACCGCAATGCAGTTACGATATCATTTGTAATCTTTTCAAGTTCCTTCGACCTTCCAAAACTATGGTCTTGGGTTTCACAAGTTGTAAAACTACACGAAGACATTTTATCTGAAGAAAGAATGGATTCCGAAAACGGTGGGGTTATTGATAAGCTACCATTTCTCTGACATGCAGAAGAGAGCTTTCCTTGATTTTCCAAGCGTTCCAGGTATGCAGATGGAGCCCATCCTTCTTGAGCACCATCTAAATAATTCATTATTTATAATTTACCGATCCATAAGACCAACAAATGATGCTTAAAAGTTCAACGGATTTTCTCTATTGTAATACGACGCTAACCTGGTGCTGTACTAGATGTCTTTACAAACCACCAACCAGCGCAACCAACTTTCACCAATGTAACAATATCACCTTCTTTCAAAGTGATCTCTGCATGCCCCATGGCAGTATAATCAGCTAAGGCGATGTATTTTGCTGTATCTTCAACACTTTGACCGAGTCCATAAACTGACATGCTGGAGGAGTCAGTTCCACCGACTGATGAACTCATAGCTGTAGATTCTTCATCATCACTGTTGGATAGTTCAGAGCTCCATTGTTCTTCCTCGAGATCACACTCTGTGGACCTGCTCTTAGGCCGCTTATTTGGTTCACCAGAGTCCCAGGAACTAACCTGACGCAAAGGCCTGCAAAAATATTGCACATTTTAATTAAATTGTGCAAAATACATCGCAAATTGTACTGTTCAAATGTTACTTTTGTTACCTGTGTTGCAAATGACTATTTCTCCACCCATTCATTGTAACTCCTTTGTTTCCCATCATGCGCTGCCTCTTTCCTGCAGCCGTATGCGGAATATTTGTTGTAATTACATTTGAAGTAAGTTGTTGAGGAACACATACGGTTTGTGACTTAATGGCTCGCAAAGACTCTAGTTGCTCAAGCAGAAGTTTCTTTATCTCCTTAACCCAGAGTTCCTTCATTTCTTGTGTTTCTGCTTGCAACACGTATACCTTCTGCCTCCCGTTCACCCAAATTTCAAACTTTTTGGATGCACCAGACCCTTTCAAAGCTTCGGTTAATCCAATTTCAGACATATTGAGCTTATCCCTAAATTCGTACGCTGAAGACTTCTTTTTGCAAATCAAAATTGACCTCTGGTACAAAAACAAATGCCTCTCATGACCTTTAATACGAAGTCTGTCTTTCTTTGTTTCAGTCCATAAGAGAAACGACCCTTGTTGAAGCAAATACCCTTCATCGATCAACTTTCCCTATAAAATGGAAATTTACAATTTCAATACAAAGAAATGTGGCTTTACATAAACTTTAACTTCAATTTATAAATTTTAATTCCTTACACCAACCTTGTATCCTGTAATTCCTAATTGATGCATACCATCATTCACACATCGAAGTACCACTAGCATACACTCCAAAGCTTCTACCAACTCATTGAATCCTTCGCAACCTTCTGAGTTTCGAACTAAATCCTTTAAAAGTAGATGGTACTTTGTTATCCTCTGAACAGGCTTAAGAAGATAGGCCCCCAACGGTAACTTATGTCCCAATCTATTGCGGCACGCCAGAAACCAAGGATGATCCTCGCGTATTTCCTTTCTGAGATTTTCGGAAGCTGGAAGCAGTTGGCAATACTGACTGTACATGGAAAGAAACTCTGCATGCTGGAATATAAAAAACAAAACATATAATATATAATACCAAGTGTCAAGTAAGGATTTTGAAAATAGTTTTTATCTTATTTAAATACCCTTTGAATAAAGCAAAGTCCCACAAGCTCCACGGACTGAATGCAAGCTGAGAGATCAGGAAGAAACATCTTCGAATGAAAAGCGTGTATTTCTTCCAGGTTGCAAAATAGCACAGACACATTCCGAGATGGCTTTTCCTCATTAGCTTTTGTGATAACCGGTTGCAGTTGACTAGGAAGTAACGACTTAAATGAAGGGTTGTGAATTTGACCGTAGTACCCCTGTATTAATGGTAAAAGGCATATTGTATTGTGAATCTAACAATGAAACGTATTTTAACATAGAATTGACATATTTAATACTCCTGAAAATTTACTTATACACGTACAGTCAAAATATCTCCGATTTCTTCCACGTACACCCGCTCTGTCTGAAGAAGCTCATTTAAGACATGTCCTCTCTTAGTTCGTTTTATTTCCCAACTCTCTTCACACTTTCCACTATTGCGGGGATGAGTACTACCGTCTAATGACAATGACGAACTTCCTGAGCGCAAACTTGACGAAGAGTATTCTTCTGCTGAATAGTCAAGCTGGGAAGTGGATTTAGCAGATTTTAATTCATTTGGAAAACCAGGGTTTTGGCTATTTCCAGTTCCTGAGCTAGAAACAGACCCTGGAGTGCTAACTAGACTCGAGCCAGAGCTACGTCGTGATTTTGACTTGGTTATTTGTTGAACAATAAGCGATCTTCTTTTGGCACACATTAGCTGAACGTCTTCAACTCGCTTTAAGACCTATGAATTATAAAATGAATGAAAATTATGTTCGTATTTGAAGCAAATTCAGTAACTTTTATTGAGCTTAATTTCAAACAAATTAGGAATACAATACTTACTTGTTTAACTAAAGTTTTAGATTGAGAGCTTGAAGGGGTTTTTAAGTTTGCTTTCAAATTTGTCAGTTCATCCAGCATAGTCTGAATCTTATCTAAGAAACTGTCAATTTGGCTAAGAAGTCTTGTTCCAATGTCTGGAGAATCTTCTGCAGGATCAGGAACTGCAGAAGTCATCAAGTCCATTCCTTGTGTGCATATCCTATTAGCCTGCAATTTAAATTTTAATTAAATACAAACATTGCATTCAGCGTTACTTTCATTGCGTAGCTGAATCAACTATATTATTACCTTCTCTATAGTAAATTGTACTTCACGCCATTCCTTTTGTTTTGTTATTTTTTCCTGAATCACTAATCCAAAGTTTGCTGTTACCCGTGCTAACTCTGTACATTTAGGCTCAACAGTGTCAATTGCAGAAGGATTAGACTCTACAATCTCCCTTCCAAATTGTTCTACTTGCAGGGCTCTACTAATATCATCAGTAGTTGAAAGCTCAAACGATAGCGTTTCTGCAATAAGGGCATCCGTTGCTTCTAGATTTTCTCCCATCTCAGCCAAGTCATTTAATATCTTGGTGTTTGCGTCAAAAATTGCCTGCAAATGTTCAAGTTAACATCTTAAAATAGCATTCTCACAAAACTTTGCAATAATCCAGATAAAAAGATCCTATTATCCTAACCTGTAGTTCTCTAAAGTCTTGCTCAAATCTTCGAAGCCTTAGACACTGCTCTAAAGTATGCTTTTCTTTCAGCCAAAAGTCTTCAAACAGTCTTGCAGTCTCCTCTATTTGGATAATAAACCTTTCAACGGAAATCACATTGATTAGTTGTGTCGAACTATTTGTCCTGACAAGGTTTCCTTTCCCTTCTCTACTTTTTGACAATTTTCCAGGTCTATTCTCAGAATTTAGGCTTTGTGAACTTTCAGAGTGTTTAATCCTTTTGAGCAAATTTTCTCCATGTTCTCCGGATTGAACTAAGTCCATTTTAAGTCGCTCAAAAATACTTTCTTTTTCTTGAATCAACTCTTCAGTTGATATTACATCATTGGGATACTCAATATCTTGGAATGACTCAGTGAAGCTTTTGAGATCTTTTGACAAAGACTGGAGAGCAGTGTAGAAAGCCTCTACTTCAGTTCTCTGCTGGACCCACTTGACTTTGTCGTAACAGAGGTAGCCTCCTAATTCAGCTAGAAGCTGTGATGGCTCAATGAAAGCTCCCAAATCGGAGACGTTATTGCATACAGTTAGTCTGAATTTCAAATTTTCTGTACGAAATAATTTTGTTGATACTTCGGATAAGGCCTTTTGAATGAATCCTACAGGTCGCAGTACAAACACTCGATGAATCAGTCCGGGAAAGTAACTCTAAAGAATACATACAATAAATTACATTAAGATTATTTCTAAACTATTAAGCCCATAAAAGTGCTCCTTAAATGTACAGAGGGTATTGAAATACTTACCGATATTCGGATAAGTGTGGTCTTGACAGAGTTCCATTTGTCATTTCTTCTGTCTATTATTAAAACAAACCCTGATTCTGCATCTTGCATTCTAAAATACAGAAACAAAATATATGCAATTATAATACAACCCTAGACTTTTGAAAGATTAAATATTAGTATTCAATACTTTTTGTGAACTTTGAAATCATTTTTTATTGTGCATCTTACGGGGGCACTGAAGTGAGATATATCATAAGGCGCCTGTAGTCTTCATCACTAAGAAGCTGGAAGTTACCTCGATCTGGAAAGATCATCAGGTAATGATCTGACCTTGACTTGGCTCCAGTGAGTATCACATATTCCTGGTACAGCAAATTTGCCACCGACTCCACGCTAACCTGTGCATAGCCGTTTTCCGGAGATCCAGGACAACTACTTCCAGTCTCCATTGCTTCTGTAAATGTCAAAATAAATTGCTTGTTAAAATATACTCAATCATTTCATACTGTAAAAATAATCTAAATCGTAATCTTAGGATACCTTGCATTATGTACTTATGTACATATATTTATACCTAGATATATGTAACATGTATTTTTCTTTTTAACACCATTTCCCTTAATTTAGTTAAACAGACACCGTTTTCAACAAGTAGAGCAACATGCTGTATTGCAATTCCAGAGCCACTTATGTACATATATTTATACCTAGATATATGTAACATGTATTTTTCTTTTTAACACCATTTCCCTTAATTTAGTTAAACAGACACCGTTTTCAACAAGTAGAGCAACATGCTTGTATTGCAATTCCAGAGCCACTGCAAAGGTGCTCGGGCAGAGTGACAAAGACAAGTCAATTATGCTGCGTTCTACATATTAAATTTTTTGTTTTATAGATTACTCCCATTATGACGTTTACTTTTAATGAATCTTATTACAACTCATGAGCTGTGTATGATTACAAATTTGGGGTTCATTTAATACACCCTGTCATTTAGAATGTATTGAATGCGAATGTATGAATTTCTTCACAGCCTTGCCTGTTAGGCAGTAACAGTTTACCAACCATAGATTAGTATAACCGTGTGTATGCGATGATTATATGATAGAAAGGAAATAAAAGCGATAAAGAAGGATATATATTATTTGTACAAATAAAAAACATTCATTCAAAACATTCGGTACCCTTTGTGTATACAATGCAAACATGGTACTGATGCCTGTACACACATCTGACGTATATCTTCGTATATATTGTATTTTTGTTCCCATCCAATCATCTAGAGAATCTTCTCTTTTATGCACTGTATTTTTATTCCTAAACGAAGAATGCATGGGCTCGGGCTCTTTAACTTTGTTTGCACTAACGCTTGTATGCCCTATTTGCCAACAATGCAAACACGCTAAAAGTAAGCAAATCCATGAGTGACGGCTGATATGTATGTTAATGCATAAAAAGTTGTTATAAATTATTAAGCTTAAATTTTGATTATGGTTTTACCTGTTCAAAAAGGTAAGCAAAAATGCATGTAGCAAACAATATGCCCCTCATATTTATTGTGCACGAAAATGTGCATGCATTTCGTGTTTGCTATGCATGTAAAGCCCGAATTAATATGGTGTTGTCTGTGGTGAGCGAAGTTATGAGGTGTTTTAGTTTTAAATAAATGATATAATACTTATGAGAACAAATACCTACTACATAACAGTTTTGCATGCACAAAAACATTCTTGTTCGTGAGTTATCAAAAAATATAAAGACCGAAGCCAATCAAGCTGTAATCCGTCGCCTCCTGTCTACTGTCTATTATAACGTGTAGAAATGACAGCTGGTAATTAATGCATTTAGGTTACTATTATGCTTTACTTTCTTTACCCTCTTGCTAAAAATGTTTGCTTCAATGCACCTAGAGTTCAATATTGATAAGCTCTGATGGAGAATAGTCAGCATT
>JAHZNG010000735.1:0-30833 GCA_027744375.1 Orchesellides sinensis
CAAGAGTCAATAAAAAGTAGATCTTCATTGCTATTAAGGAATTTGTTTGATGCCAAACATTTAATATATTGTTTCGATAACCTCTGCCAATATCTCAAGCAACAAACCAAATTTTCCTCAACAAGAGATGAAGATGTAGAGCAAACTCTAGAATGACAGCTGAATGCATTATATAAAAAGTAAATTACGGACGCTAAAATTTTATCTTTTATACGTTTATGTAATCTGTACTGTGTACAATCATCGTTGGAGTTGCCTGAAAGATGGTTATAACTATATGGTAGACATAGCACACATAGATAACCCATCATATACTAGTATGATAACAAAAACACGATAAAATCTGTCAGTAGGTGCAAATACTCCTATTAAGTAAACAATGTCCAAATTTAGACATTGATACAGTTAAGGAAACTAACGGTTGAATCTTGAAGTGTTGGCTAATTAAGATATGCGAATGTGTTCATAAAATGACGTTCGTCTTTATTCGGGCGCCGTTATCAAATTGCAATCATGAAGAAATCTTATAAAAATCAACATCGATTGGATAATTCAACCAACCTATTTTTGCGCTACTGTCACACACTCATTTTTTATGTGTTTGCTCAGAACGACCATTTTAGGACGCATGAAAGAATTTGAAATTGAAAGTAGCCCTCTTTGCTATTACTACAAAAACAGCCAGCACATTTATATTCCCGTCAACAACACACTTGACGAAATCAAACTTCCAAAAAAAATTCAACCTAAGATAACAAAATTATGTAATAAGGGCAAAACCAAACCGATGGAACGAACGATTGACTCAGGATTACATGAAATTTAGATGCATAAATAAAAGCTATGTACTAATCTGCTTTCATCACAAAAGATCTACTTTTTATTGACTCTTGCTGATGATGGTACACCACAAATTATATATGTAGCTGCGTGAGTGATGGTCTTGAATTATGAATTTTTGTTAGGTGTGAACCATAACCATTACCAATCGTTTTGACTGACCGTATTAAATTAGGTGATTGTAACGGTAGTACAGTTTTAATAATGTGATTAAGTGTTAATTACATTTACAGGTTACCAAATTTATTTTATTGAACATATCGAATATGCATAACCATCGTGTGCATAGATTTGTTCCTTTTATTTGAGTTGCTGTTTAGGTAAGTATACTAAAACTACAGTTTCGGTTAAGATAATATGCACACAAAGTATTCGAAAGTCAGTTGACATAAAAAATCACACGTCGACTAAAGCCAATGAAAGAACCGGTAATAACATGCGTAGGGACTTCCGGTTTACTGTACAGATTCTGTGTTACAGAAACTTTAATTAGCTTATGTATATCAAGTTTGCGAGCCTTGTATCGAGTAGGCATATTTTTCATTTACTGCTAGCGTCAGCAGTCAAGTAAATAATCAAAAGTTTGTTGTAATGCAGTTTACAAAGCAATGTCGTGTCGTATTTTGCAACTTATGAACGCTACTGCAGACAATCCAGTATCCTATGTCATTTAATTACAAATACTAACCGAATTATGGCATTATGTGACCATTCCTTTGGTACCAAGGAGAATTAAGCTAAACACAATTCCCCTGCGTAAATCCACTGGTTTACGTTAGTGTTGTCCAGGCTTCCGATTTATTGACATTATTCAAAGCATCAGCCAGTCTATCTATTTTAATTTTTGCGTATCCGATTACCTACTGAAAGTCCAAAAGAATTTCAACCTGTAATAGCAGCCGGAAATCTCATTTCCAAAAACCAATATTCATGCTTCGTTTTCAACCTTTGATCTCAAGCTATTCCTTACAAGTCTCCCAATGATATCTCAATCCATTCAAAACATCTAGACTGTCTGTCATGATATGATGCATGCACCTTCCTCTCGATTATAGTAACAGTGCAAGTGCAAGCATTCCCTCTAATTAGGATACTAACTAATTTAGGCCGCCGCAAAGGAAAATGGAAAGGGTCGTATGTACAAATGAGGGATACACGTTTCATACGTAAGATTCGTATGTTTCCTTCTCTTTACTGATACACGTTTTTGATAGCCTTAAAAATGCACTTGTTGCAACTTGCACACTGTCGGGCATGCATGGCTGCATTTTCACATTCCACACACACACCTATTGTAAATTCTCACACTGCTCGCACCACATCATCAGTGGCATGTAATCTAAATCTTATCCGTGTTTTTACTATGTAATAGTAAAATGCTTACCTAAATAAATTCATACAGAGGTCATTATTATCTACTATGTTAGTGGCCATATGAATCATCATAATCAATACTAGCATAATGATCCATGTATATATGCACATAGTTTGCAAAGTAACAACACTAATAACAATAAGGATGTAGAAAAAAGGACCAGCAGCGGTGCCAATAAAGTTAATAACGTACAATATTGTATGATGGTATAATTGGTAGATTGCTTACGTGATTTTTGCACTGTATATATGCATCTCATACTCTAAATACATACATATTTACACACGAATAACATTCCTTTTAGGCCAATACATAACTTAATGGAAGCGCCCCAACTACCTCACCGGCCAATAAACTCAATAATTTAGCACGTTCTTTTTTAACTTTACGCATAAATACGTGTGTGTATGTAAGTATGTTTATGTTGTAGCATTGTTAAACAAGGCAGCCTGTTAGTCAGTCAGTGTTACGGATGCTGTTGTTCTTCACGTGTATGAATTCGAATGTAAGGGAATTCGAATTATATGTATGTATGTATTATTATTATGCATCATCATTTATTATCATCACCTATCATCAGCATAATATCCTCTTAGAAAGAACATAATATGCATTCGAAGCACTGTAGTAGTAAAACTTGTAGTTCATACGAGTTTGCAGGTGGTAGTGGTCTTTAGAATTACTTAGTTTCTGTTGCGAACGTATTTAAAGTCATTTTGGTAGTAGCGCCTGGGTGTAGGAGTAGGAACGGTCTTGTCTACCTACCGTCTTGACGTTCAATTACAAACAAGTGAGTAACAGAAAAAAATATAACAAGCCTAAAAATCTACCTGCAATTCATATACACACATACTATGATTATTGATTATTCTTCATCTTGCAACCAAAAAGTCAAAAGTCAGAAAGGTACATGAGTATTGTTGTAGGTTCTCATCTCATTCAACTTGTGTGTGTGTGTGTGCATAGCAGAAGTAATCTGGTCAAGAAAATGAGCGGTTTCATTACGTGACCATTAACTGAGCGATCTTTAACCTGCTGATAAGTTATTTAGCTAATGACTCACCTATTCTTTATTACCCATTTTTTCCCTTTGTTAACTGTCAGTTTGTATTGGCCTGCGTGTAAGTGCATTTCAACTTCATAATAAATTACTATTTGTATCAGTCGTAAACAGGCAAATAAATACGGCCATTATTATACTATGTGCGGTTGGCTCTAAGTACTGAAACAAAGTGCAGTGTGCAATATCAGTGCAATAATATGCATAAAAATCATGCGTCAACCCGTCAGCGTCCTCGGCCTCCGCTTCTCTAAACTGGCTCGATTTGTCAGAGGATGCCGACACGGATATCTTGCTGTCGTTTGATTACTTCTGGTGCCCTGCCTGTGATGTTGTTAGTGTGACAGTAAAGTTGATATTGTTATTATTATGATTGTCTCTCAACAACTATAAAGCATCCCTGATGGATTGCAATTGCCACAAAGTCTGATGAGATCTCTGCCCATTATATATATATTTACATATAATTTGCATATGCACATTTAAAAGCAAGTAGTTCAGCTTGTTTGCATACGCAATTCATTGTATGCTTTCTGTGTGAAGTGAAGATGCCCGATTTGTTGCTTGTCATCCTTATCGAAAGTATGGCTTGTATGCAACAAAGATAATAAATAATGGATAATAAATACCCAAATCACGTGCAACGTTCAAGTCTCACTTTCATTCCAAAGAGCAGTTCGTTAGTCAAACTGTTTTGGTGATGGACATGAAAATAGACAATTGTTGTGGATTTCAGCTAACTTTCCATGCAATGTTTGAATGTATCTATGTATACCTTGTAAATGCATGCAATATTTATGGAAGCTTTTAGAAGTCGGTGCTCTCAATTTCAAAATCACCACGACCACTTCGCCCTCACAATAGTGTATTGTGTGTATGTATTGTTAATCAATCAGAGAGTCATTCTTACTTAAGGGACGAAAAATTAATTATGGAATCGTGTTTCATGGGCGGTTCATGAAACGTGAGTTGTGTATCATATTTGTCATCTCAATTCACTCTCAATCAGCAGAAGGTGTAAACCAAAATGCCCAAGTAATCTGTTAACCAGAAATCTTAATAATTTGTAATCAGTGGAGCACACTTTAAAACAATCCAATCCTAATCAGTCACAGTGGAAACTGATAAACGCACAACAAGGTAATATATATAGTTTGCTGCAATTTTCATTTACTTTTATTCATAATGGGTAGAATGGCTGTTCAATTCATATGTCATGATGGTATAAAGCTTTCTCTTACCTTCTTAATGTATGTATTCTCTGATATTTCGTAAGCAAAGGTGCATCCTATTTTAATGCAGAACGTGTCTTTTTTGGTAAAGATACATTTATATTAGTAAAATAAACTTATCACAGTACAAATTCAACCTTTGTCAAATAAAGCTAAAGTTTAATGAGAAATCGATAGTATATAGGAAAAGTTCCCTTCTAAAACAACTTTGTAAGTTATGTATATCAGATTCTCAAGAATTGTATCGTTGTTTAAAAACGTACCTACTTTAACTGTAATCGGTCTTTCCTCGAGAAAGTAGTGATGCGTTTTTCGAGGTAGGAAGGTTATGATGAGTCTAAAATCTAAAACGCGCTGACTTTGCACTCTCATTAAAAGAATGAACTTTTTTAGTTTTGGTTGAGTGAGTTGTTAATCAGTCTATCATCTACGTATTTTTTCCTACCACGAAATTCATAATTTGAATGAAGTGCACAGACAGTGATTTCGCCTGAACGTCATTTTATGATAATTGTCAGAATATTTAAATTTGATTCGCAGACTATTTTAGCATGAAGAGAAATTGCATTAATTTAAAAAAAATACTGGGAAAACATCATACTAAAGTACACGATATCGAATTGTACTCTAATTTCATACTTGATCCCCCTTAAAGCCTTTTTCCTTCGTATCTGATTGTGAATGCAATTGGCATTGCATGTTGCATGCTGTTTTTTGCCTTAGAAAACGTGTATGTATGTCTAGTGCTGATGATAAAATGCATCGAAGATCTATCCCTTTTCTCTACGACAAAAATTGTAGTACTTGCAAAAAATCTCGCTCTACATGATCATCTGCACCTTTTACACGCTTAATTTCAAAAGACCACTCTCATTCTCACCACGTCTACCTACAGAATTAGACGGTAAAAAAGTTGTGTAAATGGATTGTTAGTGTTTTTGTAGCATAGCATTATTGATTATCTAAAAAGGGCTCTTACTGACATATCCGTTTTACTCTCTTAAATTGGTTCCTTAAGATAAATGGTTCTTCTCCACCGCGTAAATAATGTACTAACTATTTACTGTGATGCAGGCATTTCTTATTTAAATTTTAACACGGTATATAATGTACCTTATGTACATATATTAAACGATTACAGAGAACAATTTCTTCTTACAAAGCTGATTTCAAATGTTCGGTTAGTTGAGGGGCAAGGATTATAAGCTATGACATATTTGATCAAAACGATTTATTTAAAATATCAGTTTAATGCAGTTTTAGTAAAGTGCATGCTTGTAATGAGACCATGTTCAGGAATCTACCCAATGCACTCACCAGGAGCCAAACGTTTGCAGTCGCCAATTGCAGTGCATTCTACTGCATAACACATAATATTATTTGTCTGTACAAACAGCCAAGTTTAGGTTACTATTACAAACATTTATTTAGTTGGCTTTTAAAGGGTTTTAGAATTTTCACATTGCATTTTTACAATATTGTGTTGCACCATGTATGTATGTGCAAGCAATAAAATTTACTAACCTGATTTCTTTTTTGTTCATTAAAGCCTCACAAGTCTTAAGCCAGGTGTAATTGTTTTAATGTTTATATACATATCTGCCCATGGTATTAAAAATTAGTCAGTTTCCTGAGAATCTACTAGTTGATAGGCCATCATTGTACTTGTTTTTCAAACTAAAGTGTCCGCATTTTTTCTCCTCTAAATTTTTCGTTTCTACTTCACTGCGCTACTTGTACACATTTAATGCTGAACAGTCAGCTCAACGACTTTATTTGGTTGAACAAGTGAACAGATGTGGAGTGATCGATGTTGAAACCGGGGGCAGTTTGAAGGGATTTGCAGAAAATATTTTTGCACGTTTTTATTCCCTGTAAGCTCAAAAAAGGCTACAAACTCTCCCATTTTTATTGAGCTTTTGATGTTTTGAAAACATTGAGTATTGTATAGGGCGAGTCTTTAGGGTGATTGTAGTAATAATGACCAATGGCAATATATATGTGCTTACAAGGATAATCATTATCAAAAGTCATGACTTGATAGTTAGCTCATTTAACATGGATTTCTTAAAGAATCTCTCACAGGTCTTTGCACTGTAAGTCAACATCGAGACTGACCGGCCTGAACTATATAGCTTACGCTTCTCACGTACAAATACTGTTATAATACATTTACTGTGTAACAATAAAACTGATGACCAATCCCCTGATTCTTTTTTTTATATGAACTGTTTCTTTGAACTAGTTGATTGCTTACAAGGATAATCATTATCAAAAGTCATGACTTGATAGTTAGCTCACTTAACATGGATTTCTTAAAGAATCTCTCACAGGTCTTTGCACTGTAAGTCAACATCGAGACTGACCGGCCTGAACTATATTGGTTCATGAGGCAAGAAAAAACATTCCTCCGTGCAGTCTAGTCTAGTTGATCCATTATATCGTGTTAATAATAATAATAATAATAATAATAATAACAATAATAATGGCAGATTTTTATTAGTGATAGCTACAAAAGAATTACGTTTTTTGTGTTCCTCTAGATCGTTGTGGTTCAGAGTTTACTTCTGATTCCGTGTTATAGGCCGGTCATAGAGTTAGGTATGTGCAATGCAATTATGTTATCGATTTTTAAGGGAGCAAAAAAATTACTTATTTTTACAAGTAAATAATTAAATAAACATTTTCGCTATTTACTTCGTTATAACTAAATGACTAGCCATGCATATAGTTGCTTACGCTTCTCACGTACAAATACTGTTATAATACATTTACTGTGTAACAATAAAACTGATGACCAATCCCCTGATTCTTTTTTTTATATGAACTGTTTCTTTGAACTAGTTGATTTACAAATGCTACCCAAACAAACATGAAGAAACGTTGAAACTTCAATTAAATTACATGTATTTTGTTGAAACTTTGTGTTGTGATGTACAGAAAAATGCAGAAAAAGCGTGAAGTCTTAAGCTAACATTATCATTGTGCTTGCACTACTATTTTCCAGATGTGGGTTGTGTCTATTATTTTCTGATTAATTTTAAATTGAGATTAAATGTGTTATTACTGTTGAATACTTAATTGCTTTACTTCAGCCGCACCGAAACATGACTCTGTAGCATTGACATCGAAACAGTGGAGTTTAACTGGTTTGTTTTGAATAGCACATGGTTGGATGCAGACGCCCAAAAAGAGGCGTTTCGGATGAATTATGAATTACAAGCTAACGATTTATTAAACTGTAAATTAAAACTAAATAGCAATTTTTTGCAGGTTAAAGGAAACCAAAAATTATAGCTAACCTTTTCATGTATTGGAAATACATTATGAAAACAGAAGTGTTTCTTAAACGATGTCTATATTTAGTTTCTCAGGTATTAACGTGTTGTTCGTTGGCATAGGTTAAAAAACAAATATCTATCCATACAATATGAACTATTCCCTTACAAATGTATGCATACAATAAATGCATACTTTCAAGATGGTTATGATCATCATCTTAATAAGAATCTAAACAAATTTATGGCTTCTGCCAGTTGAATGCTTTTATGAGTTTAGTTGATTGTTTTGTAACTAACTGAAATATCGCTTCACGCTATTCCAATTTTAAAATTTATAAGGAGAAATTAAAGTATAATATTTTGTTTGCTTGTGTACTTTGTTTTAGTCTTTTGAATTGGACTAAAATTCCGTAAGTGTATGTTTGATAAGTGTGTAGCATGTAAAACGCTTAAAAAATGTGTGCAATGCAGTATTGTTGAACTTCCTATAATGTGGTATTGGTATTTTTGCATTGTACTTTATGAACTTAGGTATGTATTATCTAAGCCAAGGAACACGAAAGTAATATTGGTTAGGAACACACTAGAAATTTTTGACTGGTTTATTTCTCTACGTCCGAAACGTCACATTTCCTTTTTTCAATATAAATTATGGCTTTTGTTTGCTCAAATAAGAATCGTTTTTTAGTGAGTTGGAATCAGCTTCGAGCACTCAGAGGGTTATTGTTATTATTATATTTATCTATTTGTTACTATAGAATGACAGTGGTCATATGGAGAAATCAGGAAAGAAGGATTTGAATAAAAACACGGAATACCTATCTTCAACAATCGTTACGATAGCAATAATAATAATGGCAGAGCAATAATAATCGCCGGTAATACTTGAGAGGAAAAGGTAAACAAACACAAACACCGCTATAAGCCTTTTTGCTTTATAGAATAGCAATATTAACAAAAAAGTAATGATAAAAATATTGGAGGTTTGGCATGTCTTTGGTTACGCGGTTTCCTTTTTGCTTTTTATTGCTTCTACTTTGTGTAAATAGGCATTCTTTACTGATATGTGGTATGACATTCCTCAATATCAGATTTTCTCATTGCTTTGAGGCATGATAAAATATCGACTTGTTGGGTCAGTTTATACGGACGATATATCTATATAATATTGTACAATACAAAGTACCACTCCATGTCATGAACATCTTTAAGGTTTTTGCTTTTCCTCCTATACAGCACACGGCGCATTTGATGTGGGAAAATCCACTTTCGGGTTTAGTCTTGCAGAGAACTTTCAGCGTTTTCATATTGAATCCACTCTCACCATGACATGCACTGACCAAAGAACAGAGAGAAATGACTAAATGACATCTCTAAGATCAATAGCAAGATTACACTAAAAATCTTAACTGAAACAATATTTTATAGACCAGCGTTCTACGACAGCAAGCAAAGTTCTGGATGAAATCATATTAAGACTTTAACAAAGATTCCGTGTACTTATTGATGAATATAATCTCTAATTTTGTTCACAATATGCAATCATGTTTAGGGTTCGTATTATATTGCAAAAACCAATTTCAATTAGGTCAGCTTCATGTACTCAAAAAGTCGGCTGTGTTTGCAAGGATAGAATTTAATACATGCAAACAAAACCACGGGCTTCTATTCAAAAATTCTTGCCAAAAAATGTCAAGTTAAAAGAACTGCTATAGTATCGCCGAAAGCAGTTAAGTTTCAGAATATTGGGTGTACTTTGAGTGAAACTGCCAAAAAAGTCTTCTTTTTTCATTTTCTGGCCGCCACAAGATAAGTAGAAAGTATATTATCCATATATTACTTTGGTGATACTATCAAATAATCGTGTATGAAGTCATCTATATCTCCCTTATTGAGACTTTAAAAAACTTTGCTTTTGCCGAGAAAGGGTTGGTGCTGCTTCTTTATTCTGTAAGATGCAGATGTACAATGTACAGAAGCCCAAGAATCGTGACGAAACGTTTTTTTTCCATCTCGCTATACATGTCTCTCTTCTCGGCCTTCAATACAATGTCCATTTTTAATAAAGCAAATCATAAAACTCTCCCGGCGACAGATAAAATTTCAATGAATATCCGCCCGGCAAAATTTTCAATCGATCCCATCTTCGTGATTTCTTGTAATCACTTTAATCGCAAGAAGACGAAAAAAAGTTGATGTAAAAAACTTGAAAAAGGACATGTTCAAAGAATGACCCGCAAAGGGAAAATCATCAGATATGCCAATAAATAGTTATTATAAAGATATGCTCGCACAAAAAATAGTTTTCTTTTTGTTTACTAAAGCATATATTTCCTTATAGCATGTACATATTGTGCGTGTCTTCGAAAAAAAACACTTGTCAAGAATTATTGATTATTTCATATTGTACTCCCACCAAGCACGATAATCTTCATTTGAGATCACTGACATATCTTTTCACCTCATGCTTTATATTTAGTACATAAAAGTACACAAACCTCAGCGGGTAGTCATTGTATTTATTTTACATTCCTTTGGATCCATATGGCATTTTCATATAACATGCCTACCTATGAATGAGATAAATATATTTAAAAATAGATTGTAGGGGTTGTTACTGTGGAAATTACCAGAAAGAGATATTTGCATGAAACGCATTGAACGGAAAGTTAAAATGGTAATTTCTTATCGCTGGGGTAGAAAGCACGGAGGTCCATCGCTAATGTGTTACGACCATCATTTTCCATCGCCACTGTGTGTAGCTGCATTAGTGGTGGCCCATGTCCATCCATGTCATCAGTACGCGCAGTGTGTAAAAATAATGATCTTCTGGTGATGATCATCATCGTCAGCCGCATCATCATGTAATCTCCACTCCGAGTTTTAATATTCTTCATGCATGTGTATGGGATGATTATTAAAATTCCTCTTCAATCACAATCTGCCACGTTTTATTACCCAACATCCCCCAGCTTCCAAATAATACATTTATGCAGCCAAGCACGAATTGCTACAAAAATACTAGTGCTGTTTTATACTGAATTTTTTAGTTATGCTGTGTGCAATATGATTTTTCTTGTTTTTCTTATTTGCAAGAGCATTAGGTATGTACATCTGTTGCTTTGCACGGTTGTCAAGAATTATTTCCTATTTTATTACCAGTGCGTGTATAAAGATGGATTGTGAGCATACACCTGTGATTAGTTCCCACGTACGTGTGGTTCATTTTTTGAAGAAGGTATCCATTAGCTGGATACATAAAACCGTTGTTGTTTTTATAGTTTTGTAGGTTTTTCAGTCATGGCGGGTCAACTTATACTTAGTTAAAGTTAATATTATTGTAATGGTCATGAAACGCATCAAAATACAAATAAATGGTTAGAGCACGTTTGTTCGCTATAAATTTAAAAACGCGCATTCATTATGTTTATGATTTTATTTAGTTTGGTGAAATAAAAAATAAGAGCTTGATTAGTTTTGTTAGCTTAAGCAAACCTGAATGCATATGGTGAATTATAAACCGTTGTCAAGTATGGATAACAATATTAAGTAATTAAGATTTAAACGTGGCTTAGGTAAATAAAATACTGCAATGAGTAGCTTTTCTAGTCAATTGCTTAAATGCAACGCAAATATATGCAGTATTTACAAAAAAATTCGGTGCATACTGTGTTGATTCTGTGACTTTGACATTCAGCATCATAAATTCGTCAAATAAAAGAAAAGGTATCTCAGCAGCAGATGTTGGCTCGAAACTAGGTTTACCTGTGCAGTTTTAAGAAGCAGATGTATAATAAGTACTCTTTTCCTGGTATCACTCACCAGCCTCGTGATATTTGGTTTGAGGGCTTTGAAAAGTAATAACAGCTCAATATTACATCTAAAAACGCAATCAAAAACTTTTAAATTGCAAAGTGCACATAGGAACTGCAAGTTGCATGGTTGCAATAAGAATGATATTATAAAACTAATAAAACTTTGAACTTATGCTTAAGAATATAGATATTTTTCATATTGACATGTCAAGTAGAATGAAAAAACTTAATCACAGCATATTCTATATTCATTAGACGCCCAAATTACCACAGGTAAGACAAATACCTAAATGCATCTCATTTACTACAATAAAAAAAGGTTCGAGGGGTTCATTCGTTTTTATAATGTAGTATGAAGTTTTCGACGCGACGTTGAGTACACTGAACGCAGTTAAACTGTGTTTTACATGGATGCTACCAAGTATACTACACTTATGTTATTCATGCCCCCAGCTTGATTACCCTTTGCAATCATTGAGTCATAATCTCATAATTATATTAATATTACTTTTATAATCTTTATGAAATTGAGAAAATACTGGTTTTTGTTGTGATTGAGTAGCATTAATGTTGAGTACGAGTGGGTAATATGGGGATGCTACAGCTTGATTGCATTGATTGTTGCCTACACATTGATTTAATCACCATTAATAAAAATTGAATAGCTATAACAAATATCAGCATGATGTCACAATAAGAAGCTAATGATATAATCGTTAATTATTCGAAGAAACGGAGAATCAGATTGAAAACTGTAAATGTCTGACAGAATCATTAATTCTAATGCATTAATATTAGCCGACCCAACCAACAAAGTAACCCGATACCTAATTTTTGGGATCAACAAAGACATTATTTACTTACATCTAGCAAAATCAACAGAGTTCGGATCATTTTGAAGTAGAAAAACTTATACACTTTGGGTTTAATCAACATTAATGAACTATAAAAGAAAGCGTATTCAGTATAGACCACACTTAAAAAAAAGATATGTCGTTAGGACTTAGGACGTTTGATGTTTGTAAACATATGCATATTCCATGATTCTTTAATGATTTAGTAAGAATGGGATGGACAGAAATCTTGAGTAAAGTAGTGCGGCTTAATCAGCCCTATTTTCCCTTACTAATGCACGTTTTCATTGAAACTCGGTGAAATTATTATTATGAGACATATTTAGAGATGCCTATATTGTCATTATTATTACTTTGTACGTTGACTTATATGTCCTGAAATGTCTTCTTCTTTTCAAGCTGCACCAATCCCTTATATATATGGATTTTCCCTTCCTTATCTCAATTATAACGAGAGAATCATTCATTTGTGTGCTACACTTTTTTGGTTGCTTTGTCATATGGCATATATTCGTTTGTACGTTGTTTGCAATTTTATGATTTTCAAGAGGGCGAGTCGGTGTAAGAATCAACAAAAAAATGATATATACTTCACCTTTCCTCTTCCTTTATAATTTTACGATCAGATTTCTCTTTGATATCTTATTGAAGACGCATAAGTATGAAGAGATTCGTAGCGTCCCTGGTTGTTAAGAAGTTGAATACCTATTTAAATCAGCTACATATTCATTGGCTTACTCCACACACTTACATATATGGAAATTTCACGATTTTCTTTTACTTTGTCGCAATTCAAACAGTTTTCTTTTATGTAGCAATGAAGATATATGGCAACAAGAATGCTAGATGGGCACTATATACGATTTTAAACGGCTAATAGGATCCGTTACTACTTAAAATACTTTGTGAATAGTTTGGAAGTAAAGAATGTACTGCTCACGATAACATGTTGGCATAAAAAACAATTTGTTAGTATTTATTTGAGTTTGACATGCCGTATACTTTTTTGGTTTGAAACAGGATGTAGAGTATACTATATTTTAAATTTGATTTTTGCATGGATTCGACTTTTTTGTACCAACTCCATATCAGTTATTGATTAACTAGCCAGTGCAAAAATTGATGGCCATGTAGTAAGCGTCAAAAATTAGGAACGGCGATTTTAGAAAAAAATACAGTTGCCTATCATGTTATTTGTTCTGATTTGCCATACTTTTCATTTCAAACAAAACTTTTTCTTAATTTGCTTTCACAGAGATTTATCACTATTTATCATTGTTATTTTATGTACCGGTTAATATTTACGTCAACAGCAGTGCAGCATATCGAATGCGTTGATTTTGTTAAGGAAAGCGGAAAAGGAGAAGATGAACATTTTGCAGAACTTTTTCCTAATTATTTGTCTAGCTGTAATTTTGTCTACATCGCGTCAAAAACTGAGACAGTTCTGACATTGTTGACGCTGATGACGTTGCTTCTATGACTGCTTGATGGTTCAACCCTTCCCAGAAGCTCTGTCGTATTTTATGCAGACTAAGCTCCGCCGTATGGCATTATAAGCCCCTTTTACTGCATTTTAGTGAGGTAATAACACAGAGGTTTACTCGTGTGTAGTAGTAAATATATGTGCATACATAAAAACCTTCGCGTCCCACCCATTTTTATGCTGATTTGCTACAGACCTACTGTCCGACCAACATAATATTTCATTTATTTCATTAGTGATGATACATAAATGAGGTAAAGAAAGAACCTCGAGCTTTAATCTCATTATGATCATTGATTGCTCCACTTTCTATTTTTGATGATACTAATTATGATCATGATCGGTAGCTTTGGTGCCCTGGTGCCGTGTAATTGACAGCAACTTACAGAATACCAGAATTCCAATTTGTTCTGTTAAGCATCTTTTCCCAAGTTCAGCCTGACAGATTCAGATTATGAGAATCCTGTCTACCTTTAGTCCTTCTGTTTCTTCTTGATCAGGCTGATACTCTGTTCATCTTAAATTTTTGGCTATCAATCAATCATTCGATACTTTGCTCACCCACACGAAATTTAGGTAATGATACTAATAATAAAAACCACCTGTATGATTGCTGCCATTATGAAAATTACTGTTATTAATAATCATTATCATTGTGCATGGATTGCATCATGAGAGCATTATCCTATAATTTATATAACAGATATCCAATATGAATCTCTTCAAGTATTACCCAAAAAATTAATAGAAATTTCCTAATTTAATTTTCTTCAGGTTTCATTTCGTCCATTTCAGGATATTTCAAGTATCTACGCTTCTTTTCGACTTTAAACATTTTCACTTACGACGAAGCATCCTGATAATCGTGAAAACTGCGTTAGTGAAAAAATGTAATAAATGGGTTCTAGGCAGTATTGGCACATTTATGGTAATGGTTAATAAATGATAACAAGTGGGATTAGCACGTGCCTTGTGTACAAAACTCAGGAGGGCATTTCCTATTATGGTTATCTTCAAAATTTGTTCGCTTTTTACCTGTTGCAAATTTATAGGCATACTGTAACTTAATGAATTGTAAAAGTTTTACAAAACAGTTAACGTACACATAATGACCTCATATATTATCTGTACAGTTTAAATAGTAAAATGGTCAATTTTTTTTCATGCACACAAACAAATTTCTAAGTAATACCTATGTATGTGGAATAGCTTTTATGTTGTCAGGAAAATTAAGCGTACTGTTTTCATTTTAACTGATGATGATACACATTTGAATTATGTACACATCTCCTCATGTCATCTTGTTATTTTTTTTCTATTTGCTACAGAATCATCGTGGGATCCGTGAGTCGCGAACAAGTCCATACGACACCAAGCAATCTGTGAGTGGTACACGCAGAAGGTGTAATGCCGTCTCATCATCGTCATCTTCTCACTTATTATTACCTTCAGAAAAAGAAGAAGCAACAAAGTCTTCCCTTGACAGTGAGAAGGAAAGAAAAGAAGGAGAGACAATGAGAGAGCTTGATATTCCTCACGCAGCGACATTAGACTGCTCTCAGTCTTACTACACCGGCCACCATCATCACAACCCATATCAGCACCATAATGTTGGACATCACCAATATCTCCAACAAGTATGTCAACAGTTTTCTTTAAAGAAAATTTACGTTTATAAAATGCAACGTGGTTATTTATATGATTTTTTGTACTGCGTATACATTTGCAAGATCCGATGGGAAAACATGAAAGATGAGAGATAAGATGGGTAGTACTTATTTATTTTTATTTATACTCTCATTCTCAAATATTCATATTTGAAAAAAAAACGGTGAAATGTAAAGTGCAGAAAATGTTTAATGATGTTCTCAAAGAAAACTGATTCCACTGCCCCACTTATCTTTCTTATTCGAAGCCATTCCCTGGTGATGGTTATAGTTCTGCAATAAATCTTAAAGGCGATGGCAAAAATATGTAAGTAGATTTTATAGAGGAAATGAAGTATGAAGGGAAAAAGAAATGAAACTTTAATTTTTATACGTTCTAGTAGGCAGTATGTGAATGATTCAAGCAGGGACAAGCTTTGGTGAAGTATCGCGCAAAGGGTTTCTTTCATTTCTTAAGTTTTGATCTACATACATTACACAGTCATTCTCAGTGTAAGGAAATTGCAAAACAAATCTCAAAGTAAAGTTCACCTCCGGACTATCCGATTTACAACAATCATAATGTACATACATAGGAAAGACATGTATATGGATGTAGGAATGAAAAACATGTATGTGACAAGCCACCGTGAGTGCAAAGTAAGGTTGAAATTCTATAGTCATTTTAGATTGTATAACAGATATATTTACATACATAAATATTGTAGGTACTTTGTGTTTTTCCCAACGTAGTACATATTTCTGTTGATATGAATTTATCGGTTTATTCAGGGTTGAGTTGAATTTCTTTCAACTATGAAGTTAGAACATATTTTTAAATCCTGTCATCTTTAGTTTGCCCTGAATGCACAGAGCATATTAAAATAGAAAGAAGATACTATGTAAAATCCATCTTCCTGGAACAAATGTTTTAGTCTTTACTTCCTTCTGCGCCATTCATATTGGGAACTTTTTGAGTTGCTAAAACTAGCTTGTTTTCTATTTCATTCGAGTGATATATAAGTATCAGTGTAATATATATAACCATTTTCATTTCGCAGTTTTAATATTTTCAAGCTTACAAATCATTTTTCATTGATATCATACTCTCGTCTACATTTCCGTCACCCAGATTTAAATACAAGCAAATCCATTTATCTCTCTCGCTTGTTGGCTCGCTCTGAGAGTGCTTTCTACGCTAATTTTCAATTTCAAGGTATTATTTTATCACCTACATGACATTCGACAGCAACTCTTTTAGCGCATAACTTTCCGTTCGCATTAATTAACTTGATGGCAACACTGATAAGCGGAAATGGGAGTAAAAAGAAAAGTAGGATTTTTGTCATGTAGAGCCGTCTATACACGCTAGTTTATTAGTCATGCATGAGTTTCAAGATCAACTGATTGCTATATACATGATATTGATTTCACAGGATTTTTCAAATATTATTAGACCTTGAAATGCCTATCATGAGTCAATGGCCACGTATCGTAAGGGTTATACAAGCATATGATATAAAAAAGATCATTTAGGATGTTTTACTAACATCTCTGTTTGCGTTTGTTAAAAAACCAACGTATAAATTTGTAGGGATTGGTTTTCTTGTGTATGTGAAACAACCTGTATAATTGTGTAGACTTACTAGTAACTTGTTATGGTAACAAAATGTATGTGTGGTAAAACTGACAACATAGTCAGTTTTCCGATTTCTCTGCGGATTATACACAGACTGAGAGATGAGCTGAAGGGCAGAAAATAAAAATCATTGATTATGGCAAATCGTGCTTAAAACTGAAGCACATAAAGTTGTATAGGAATTATCTATGTAAAGCAAACACATCTCACAGTATTTGGAAAGTTTGTCCTTTCTTATACTCTATGGTTTATATACTATTATGAGTCCATATCTTAGGTCTACAATGTTTTTGGTATAAACATACAGGAATAATTAAATAAAAATGTAGACATGACATATAATAATGCACGGTGAGTTTTATGGTAACAAGAGCTCAGCACACAGAAAGAAACTGAAACTGTTTCACGAACTGCATAACTGAAAAATCATACAACGGATTGGATTAAGATGTGGCGATAAGTAATATATATGGCTTTTGTTTTCAAAAGTTTTGTTGTAGTGAACGTTTTTAAGGTATGTATAATGTGCAGAAATATTTGAGGCAATGATATGCACAGATTTTTTCCGTGGAATGTATGTTAGCGAACGATTCTACAACATTGTATTGTTCATGTTTAAGATTTCAAACACAAATTGTACTCTGCGATAAATATAATGATACAATTTTCATGATTATTCTTTACACTTGACTTTTTAGACTTTCTTTACTTTGGTTACAACATCATATGAAAATATTATTAGTTTGTCAACAGCTAAAACCCATTTATGACAAGATGACGAGAAGATTTCGTTGGTTAGATTATTGTGGTTTTATGTTTTTATTTCGTTGTCTGATCTGAACTCGTGATTTTGTGTACGCCTTGTATTCATTTCTTTTTGTGCTGGTATTTATTTACAAGGAAACGTTGATCCTCTTTGATAAGTTGGTATTTGACTTTCATTTCGTACCTGTTCGTATTGGTGGTAAATTTCTCTTCATTGTATATGCAAAGTATCTAATTTTGATGGCTCTTAGAATGAATAAGTCCACCTCACAAATTTGCATTATTATTTTAAATCTGCTAAAATAAGAATGATTGAGCATGCATTATAAAAAATGAAAGCAGAGTCTTAACAAGTGTCTTAAGTAATACCCTGTACCAAAAAGTAACCGTTAATGCCATGCACAGTTTTTTATTATTTTGACCTTCGTCTTCCGTCTTATAACTTCTGTACATTAAGTTAATTTGTTTTTCCTTTCCCTTTCTTTCAAATGGTCCAATAAAAATTATTCTGTAAGTGTCAGACGCTCTGTAATGTGGTATAAAGTCCAAAAACTGATAAGGGATATAATAGTTAAGACAACAACTGTAAAAATATGCAAAAGAGCTCAACGGATTTCGATAATAACCTGTCAGCATTACTTGTTTGGAAAGGGAAAACATTGTGAAATCACTTTTGATTTTTTCAATGAGCTAAAAAATGAATGCATTAAGTGCTCTTAAAGAAAGGAAAGAGCGTTTTAAAAAGATTGTAGTAAAATAAATAAATAATAGTAAGATTCGTATGCAAAAATATTACGATGTTTTGTGGATTGATTTGTGGTCTGAGGTCTGAGCTGCTGTCATGTCATAAGTAAGTACTCAAATCCTATGAAACTTTTACCTATCATGAATGAATGATTTAAAAGAATAAACAATAATGAAGAATTCCTCATTGTAAAATTTTGGACGAAAAATGGTTTCAAATTGAAACAAACCACATGCATAAATTTTTTAATAACAATTTGAAAAAACGTAAAAATACCATTCCAAAGTGTATTGCATTTTAAAAGTAGTTAGGTAGCTAGAATATAAATCCTATATCGTTGAAAGTAACACTAACGTTTAAATTATTTGCCAGTTTTTATTTATGAGTTTTAAGTTAGTCGATAGAAACAAATATAAAGTCTTAATTAGTAAAAGCGATTATGACATCAAATCTAAAATTCATATCATTTATTACTCACGACAAGTAATATCAGTCGGAAAATTAGGTTGTGACCAATGCAAGTTTGTGCATTCACCTACTTTTATTTCTTCATTAGTAAAATGCGTTGCGTAAGTCGTGTCAGTATGCACTGCATTCCTTTGACTTTTTAATTAACATGCATAGTTCATCAGCCAAATCATTATTACTACTCTTCTGAGATTGGCAATATTCAATATAATCTCATTCATCCCTTCAAACTAGTAAGGAATAAAAGTTCTCAAATTTAGTCCATAATATATAGTACTGCCAAACAAACCGATTTTGTAGATTTTTTCGCTAATAAACTATTCTCTTTTGGTTAGGTCAAAACTTTATTTCAGCAATAACTGCTTTCATCTTTTCAATAATTGTTTAAAAACTTTGCAATATACATAAATCTATCCACATTCTTTTTTCCTCATTTAGAATGCTGGGTTGCATGTGCTATTTTCTTTCACACAGGATATCTCCCACTCACAACATTTCAAGTTTTGAATGTCAGTTAGTAGGAAAACCACTTTGTTTTATGACATTAAGTGAATGTCAGTCACGTCAGCTCAACAGTGTTTTGAGGCAGAAAAGAAATGCATACAGAATCCAGAAAGTAGTATCATTTATGACCACACTATAATATTTCCCACACTAAATATGCTAATGTCTTATAATGCTCAAACTGTCTTTTATATGAGTTTTTATAATGTTTTATATCATACGAAACATCTTTTGATAGTGAAATGTAATATGTGTGCGTTTTTCTTTTTCGTATTCTTGAAACATCTCAATTTTACTACACAATTTTTTATACATGTTTTATATTTGGCAAATCTTATGAATGAAAGTGCCATCTAAAGTGGACCACCCATGTGCTTTTTAAGTGAGAACATTATATGCATAATGCAAATTTACTCGATTGGTGTGTATGTATCATCATGACATGTCGACGGATGACTGTAATTCTTGCCGCATTTATGTAGGTACTTAATATTATAGCACATCGTGCAAACAATAAATTGTGACAATCCTCCCCAAGCTTTTTTGGTATCTTAAAATTTGCTTGGCTGCATGCTGACACTGGACTTTTGAACTTTTACAGTTATTATTGCGATTTCTGATATAGCCAACGCGCGTGTGTGTGTGCGGAATCACAACAATGGTCCACTTTTTAGAGAAAACATTTATTATCGTGTTTTCTGTCATTCTCCTTTATATGCTGACTGACTGAGTTACGGTATCAATATTTGTATGCATTTGTACCTACGTCAAATAAATACGCTTTCGGTGAGCAGAGAAAACACTATATTTTTCATTTCTGATTGGTTACACCTTTATACAAATAAACGACGTTGTATACACAGCAGTTAACCATATTACACCAAGTGATTTACGATATTTTATGGGTAGTCCGCAACATCACATTTTGTTTATTATGGTAATCGACAGGGCAGCCCTTATCGAGAGGCTTGTACAATTTGTAGATTTTTGTTACATTTTTCAATCCATTAAGTCTTACGTGACTTGTGGTACTAATTGGACGAGATAACACTTATCGCGATAGTCATGCCATTGCACGTAGTAAGTAGGCACTGAGATTTTGTGCGGAAGAAATCAAGATGGTGATGAAGACTCACCTGAAACGTTTGATTATTATTACACTTACACATGCGAAATGTTTGTGTGTGTCTTTCTTGCGCTTTCTTTGTGTCTGTGGGACAGTCAAACTTGTTTAAGTAGTTTTTGCATGTAGTCTACTTATTTGTATTGCCAGAGTAGTTATTTGTAATGGTTGTATTATTCATGAGACTTTCGAGCTGATATTGTATCAATGAATGAAATCTTGAGCTTATATAATTTTGTATTTTTGACCTCTTATCAGCTCTCGTAATGTTCCAATTGCTGATGTATTCATTCTTCATTCACAAAACTTTCATGTTGGGTGACGTGACATGATGTTCCTTCATCTGTGTGAATGCAAGTAGGCACAAGCAATGGTGGCAGGTGTATGCGTAGGAGGATGATGCGGAACGAATAAGATAAACTTGCTGCATTTCTTTTTTCACCCAGCAGCATGGTCTCACTTGTTGGAATTTGGATGGAGTGAAGGCGAAATGAAAGCATGCAAATTGCTAAATCGTTTTTAGCCATCATCACACAAAGTGAAACTGCACTTTGTGACATTCTATGAAGCTCATAACAAATTTTGGATGCACCAAGTGGTGAAATGTTTCATAAATTAGGATGGGCCATTATGAGACAATTATACAGAATCATTTTTTGCTGTCATTTATTTAATGAAACAATTGTTGGTGAGCACGTTTCAGCCTGTGATGTGATGAAATGCGAAAATGAATGCATGGCTTATAATTATTTGATGTATGGAAGGATGACGACTAGGTATGTTATTAGTTTTGAGTTGGGCTAAAATACTAGAGAGTTTTGTAGACATTCGTAAAGCATTGACCTTGGAGATCATGTAGCATAACCATTTTCTCCTTCCGTTATGGTTCATATGGGAAGAAGTTTTTATATGGCGAAATTTTTTGGGTGGCCTTGTGCTACTACTGGAAACTTTAGGTTTGTTGACAGAAGGATTTTATTGTTAAGTATGATATTAATTGTATTTGTGGACGGTTATAGTTAAAATGTATTGTATTTCTACCAATATATGGTGACACGTGGCAACCCTTGTTATAGAATAGAGGATGGAGACATAAGCCATTCCTGATTAATATTTGTTTATGATTTTTAGTGTGGAGGCCTGCTTGAAACTCTCCTTGAGGCAGAGAGCGAAGAAGAGGAATGTGAACGTATTTCTCCCTCGGAAGGAAAGGATGATGAACTGTATAGAATTACCGGAAGTCCTCTTACCTCATCTACCTCACCCTCATCCTCTGCCTCTTCAAATGACTCAAGTCCTCAGAATGAATTCCCACCTCATTTTGCATCCCTTTTCCAATCCTCAATCCATGGGGGAAAACTTCAGGTAGCGAAGAGCTTCGATGATTTCAGAGTTTTGCAGCAGTGTGAAGCGGAAAATCAAAAGATATCGTTGCTGGAGTCTATCATTCAACAACTTCGTGATGAGCTCAAGGAATGCAAAGATCAAAATGAGTTGTTGGAATTCCGACTGTTGGAAATGCAGGAGCTCCGGTCGTCTCCCGTGAGACAGGTTTGTTATACTGTTCCCATTTTCTAAAAGACGTTGATGAAATACCGATGCTTGTAGTTGTATGTTTTGTTCTGGAAAAATATTCTCACGTCTTGAAATTTCATTTAAACCTTTTTAAACATGTATTACAGGAGGATGTGGAAGGGGAAGAAGAGGATGACGACGTAGAGCCCAAGATAATGATTGTAGATGAGAACGGAAACTCTGACACGTCTAAAGAAGTTGTCTCCTGTTTGCCAAACTCGGTGCGTGCTTGCATACTCTATGCATTTATTTACTAAGAACTTTTGACTGGTTTATGCACGAACTTAATAAAATGGGTGAACCAACTTTTGCTCCCATCCCCTGTCGCCTCGGTGGCATTTCAGTTATTTTGCATTGTACACATGGGAACAGCTTGCATTCCATGCCTACTTGTTGTGTACAGTTTGCATGTAAATGACTAATTCCATTGGCTTCTCTCCTGTGCATACTTTTACAACTTGTTGGGAACTAAACTAAGTAGTCATCCTGTTCAAAACAAAGTTTACCCTACTTTAGTCTGTCATTGCAAAAGAAAGCAAATTCTGATTATGGAGTTTTTAATCAACAGCCGTTGTATGCACATTTTTTAATGTTTTTTCTCTATAATCCAGAATGATCAAGACTACGAAGGTGGGAATGGACATGCCAATGTGACGGAGTCAAGAAGCTCTTGCAGCGACTGTTCAGAGAGTTTGTCCTTGCAAGAAAGTGGAATCTTTGACAGTCAGTCTACAGAGGATTCCCCAGTGTCAAATGTTTGCCGCTTGACGATTAGCCGTGAGCTTGTGAGTCTAACTTTTCAGATTGAAGAGCTACTTCGTCGATTCAATGAAGGTGTGGATGACAGCGGTTCCAGTTCACCGGGAATAGACAGTTTGATAGTTTCTACGAGACGGGGAAAAACTAGCCATGATCTTGCTTCAGAGCTCCAATCATGTCGGCAAAGAATTCAGGAGTTTGAACGCCGGCTTGCAGCCATGTCCGATGGAAATTATATGCAGAGCTTGGAAGAGAAAGTAAACTTTCTTCTTAATGAAACCCGAAGGTTGGAGGATGAAAGAGCTGAAATTGAGGAAGCTGAGAATGACAATCGACTCATGTGCCAACGGTATGGTTTATTATATATTTGCTTGAATAGGTTACCTTTTTGTATTATTTTCCTTTTAAACTAAAAAGTATTCTTCCTGGCTAAAATAGTATTTGATAGTATGATATCAGTTGTACAATTTTTAATTTAAAAGTTTTCGTATTCCAAGTAATATGAAAATGCAACAGACAACTACAACTTGTAAAAAATCATTCCAATTTGGAATTTCCTCAATTTATGATTGTTTCTCTTTTCCTTTGATATTTTTAACAGGCTTGAAGAGAAACTTGGGCAGCTTCAGAAGAAAAAATTAGTTCTTCAGAATAGATTAGCTGCTGAAAAGAAATGTATTGAGCAGCTACGAATGCAAATTTTACAAACGCAAGATAGGGAGGAAGATCTTTGTTCTCAAATCAGCCGACTTGAGAGTCTTTTACAAAATTACGAACAACGAAACTTTGAGCTGGAAGAGTCTTGCATAGAAATGAAATGTTCCGTTCAATTTGTAATCCATTCCATTCCAATTTTTGCTTTGTGCTATTTTGGTGCACTCATGAAAAGTGCTCATATGAAATCCGGAGGGCTCCACTTTCTCCTAGCTATTACATCCTGTCTGGGCGACAGCATGGGTCGATATTTGCATTTTGCCAACAGCAAAAGCAATGCCTTACCACCTGCACCGGATGGTATTGTCAGCCCGGTAGCTCCAAGTCGAAAACATAAACTAAGAGATGGATCAGCATCTCTTACCGGGGATGTAGAGCCTAAACTGAAGAAACTCCGAAGAATTTTGGATAAGAGTGGGATAACATGTTTCTGTGATTGTGCCAAGTGTGGCAGTGGTCATTTTAGCCCAAATAATGATGATGGATCCAAAGACGCAGCTTTAATGACTGTAAATAATGCGGAGGCTCAGACAGGAGAAGAGTTGTGGAAACAACTAGTAGAGCACATGTTTACCGAGCAAAAGAATGAATGGAGAAAGACGGAGAAAGTGTTGCTGAAGAAAATCGAAATTCTTGAATGTGATATTGATAAATGCCAAGAAATATTTGACCAAGAAAGAGGAAGTTTGATTAAGATGTATGAGGTAAAACTTGCAGAGAAAGAGTCGCAGCTGAAAGAAACTCAAGCATGTCGAAATGAGAAACGAGATTTGCAAGAAAAGTGGAATTGTCTAATTCAAGAATTGGAGCAGTTTGCACTTTACCTTGGTAAAAACCTGAGTGAAGAGGGAAGCAGTGAGAATCTTGATCAAGTTCGTGATCAAGATGCCACGCTATCATCCTCCTCATCAGGACCGTTACCACGAGAGTGTGACACATTCTTATATTTACCTACTCAGCGTGAAATGACTGAAGAGCGAGCAACAGGCTCTAAAGACTCTTTTCTAGTAGAGGCGTCGGCAGACACGGAGGAGGAGAGAATGCCTAAGTTTATAAACACTTCCATCGTTGACTCCCTACGTGCAGCTTCGGATGGTTTGAATAAAAACGAATGTGGTAGAGGCGAGCGTGAGACTGAAGTGCAACAAAAAACACGGCTTATTTCTTACTTGCAAAGCAGTTTGAGAGAGCACTTAAGCACGTTTGAAAAACGAGAAAAACATTTGCTCGATGAAATTGATCGACTCACACAGGAAATCAAGGAGAACACACAGGAAGACAGTCAACACCAAGGAAATATGATTGCCTACCTAAGTCAGGAGAATGAAAGGCTGAAGTCTTTATTTCAAGATCATGAGAAGGTTTGGGGCGACTTGCAACAACTTCAAGAGGAGCATGAAAAACTCAAGCTTGAAGTCGGCACTTTAGTCACAGTTCGGAAAAAATTGGAGGAGTCGCAGAAGGTCGATGCAGAGATGAGGGACCGTATAGAAGAGTTGGAAAGAGCAGAATCCCAGTTGAGAAGTCAAATTGCCCAGCTAGAAAAGAAGGAGCAAAAAGGGCTAGAAAAAATTCAACAGTTGAGAGATGAGATCCAGTTTTTAAGAACGAAATGCTGCCAACTTCAGGATGACATTGATGGTAGGGTCACAAGGGAAGCGAAATATAAGAATGAAATTCAGGCCCTGACTGTCAAGCTGAAGGAAAGCAGTTTAGAGCTTGAGGAGAAAGAAAGCCAATTAGAAAGCAACGAAACTGCATTACAGGCTCAGGTTAGAGACGACCATACAATTCTTTTGTTTTCCCTCGCAATCCATTACTCGCTATATATAAATATATGTGTATTTCCTCTGTGTCAACTATCCCAACCAGTCAACTTTCTTTTTTCTGTGAAACATCGACTACATATTTTTACCCAGTACATTCCCAGATTTCAAAGAACTAAATTTTTATACTGTATACAGTGTGGTTATAATAAGATGTCTTGGTAGTTTAAGTACAAATGTTGCAGAGCTTTGTCCCCTGAGAATTCTCTTAATTTTTACTTCTCTAAAAGATATGCCTAAGCTCCACCATACGCGTTTCTTAACAATTGATTTAATCTCCAAAAACTATTTCGAGGCTTATATGATGATATATATGTATCACGAAAATAAAAAATGTAGGAAGAGGACCAAACTAATCTCTATATATTCTTGGTTTTCATTTCTAAGAAAGTAAACCACGCTTCAAATATTCATTCCATGAATCCTTTTTTATCTTTTACGAAAACTGTATGTATTACAGATACAAAAACTAAAGAATCAACTGAGCGAACTTCATCAGGCTTACGCAGATACGGAATGTACCAATGGAATGCTGAGGGAGGAAGTGTCCTATTTGGAAGTATGAATGACGATTTTTTTATTTGTTTTATTTACAGCTTTCTTTTTTACTGTTCACATGAGCTTTCTTTTACATCTTTTAAGGATTTTATTTTTGTTTCATGTCTTGCACACGCTTTTGTTCCATGTGTATTTTTAGCGAACTGTAGAGGAAGCAATTGCAAAGGCAGTTCAGTGTGAAAACACTGTTACAGCTCTGAGTCACGAACTGAAGCAGAAAGATGTGACGATTGAGGAGCTGCAACGAAAACTTCAGGAGTTGACGACATCTGAGCCGATTGCTGCGAACGTATCATCTTTGGTGAACCCTAATGACCTTGCTGACTTTAACAAGCATGATGGGGGTCTTCACGGTGTGGCCAGGGATGTAGAAGAAGTTGTCACCCTTTTGCAGGTTTGTTATTGCTCACAATGTGGGAATTTAGATGGTTGGCTGCTTTATGCATCTGAGAAAATTATTTCAGTTTTGATAAACAATGCATTATATTCAGAGTGTAGGGAATGCAGCATTTGTTGGCATGAGTTATACTAAATCACATTTTAAAATTTAATTGATATTAAATAGCATTTGATCTGAAAATAATAATTTTACGCCACATTTGCAAATTTCTTTGTTGTAATGTATTTACTACTTGTTTTGTTGAATATAGTAGCAAATATGTTGTTAATGCCTAAAGTTTGTGTTTTGCCTTTGTTTGTTTTTTGCCTATGTTTGAACGTTTGTCTATGGATTTTGCTTCGCTTACGTGCATCAGAGGTGCAGTCAGTGTGAAAAACTGGGATCCAAACTAATGGACATTGTGGAAAGGCTAATTGTTTTGATTCAGATCCTTAAAACATCCCAAGTTTCCGATGACAACACGGTTAGTGTCTTTTAATGTCCTAGAATAACACTTTAAAAAAAATACTTAATTTTGAATGCTAGTGACATTTTCCTTTTTAATTACTAATATTTTTCCAACTGAATTTGGTGTGCATCTATTTACAAACATTTTTGTTGCTTTGATTTAAAAATTTGCTAAATTACTTGTGCAAGCTACTCTTTCGTGCTTTATTTAGGCCTAAACCAAACTTAATTTTAGTTACTTCTCTGAAACAGAGTACGTGCGCATGGATTGACGGTTCATGTTAATGTGAATATAAAGGAGATCTTGCATCGTGTAGGCATTGCGTTTCCTTCAATCAAAGTCTGTTTCTATACAGTTTTACTTTCACTTCCGTGCATTGCCCATTCATATAGGGTAGGTATACAATAATAATGCTTATGTGATTCAGAGAAATGCTGCCGCATGCCGTCACATGCAGCCATGGCGTTAAAAGACAATTTAGCATTTTAGCAAACATAATCCAACAAGTAGGAGACCCACTACGTAATAACAGGATGCACTTCCAAAAGAAATGAACGTTGACAGTACAAAATGAAGTATTATTTAATGCAATAGCTAATAAAAATTGGAAACGGTCAGAATAATTTTATTTGTGAATGTATATTAATCTAGAATTGTAACTAATTCGTTATCCTCTATTCTGGGTCTCATTCAGCTTTTGTTTTTTCTTTCAAGGTATTGTCCATATAATATTTCTTCCAGACAGACAGGATACCATTTGCAATACCTGTCCATATAGCAATATTCATGGTATACATTGTTCAAAGGGAAGTTAATAACAAAAGGTGAATACCTAGTGCTTTCAAAGTGCATTTATGAAACGACACACTATCATAATATGCTACTAGGCTTGGCAGGACCTCCGGATGTTGTCTATTTTTATGTGGTAATTGCTTTTTTGCAACTGCTTAAGTTCAAAGAAATACAAGACTCCATAACAGGATGTACTTACAAACTAAGAGGCTATTTAATTTGTAAAATTATGAACTGCATTATTTTTGGCTCTTTGTTCATTGAGTAGTTTCATCAAGAAAATAGTGCAGGTGTCACATTGTCGAGGGGGTTGCAGAATGTTTATAGCAAATACAAAGAGAATAAGCGCAAAAGTGTCAACTTACCAGTAAAAAATATTTCACTTCACTATAAGACGATGGCTTTGACTTCGTAATAATTTTGTCTACTGCATTGGGTCCATTATCAATGAGAGCTGATAAAAATATAAATACTTTTTACGTACATGGACACTTCTCTTTATGAGTTAGGAGAAATCGTATACAATAACTATATTAAGCACTTTACGTAGGCAGCTGCATTTGCGTCATTATATTGTCCCAACGGCCACGCTAATGAATTCATAATAATAATATCGAAGCAACAGCAAATAATTTTGCCTATAGCTCCTTCTTCAAAGTTTTGTTTGAATTCTGAACATTCCAAGTAAGCAAGTATGCCTAAGAACAATAGATTATTGGGATAAACACAACACAATTGAATTATTTATAACGTAATGCGTAAATGTAAATGCACGTCAATTATGCTTCCAGAATAATATGTTTTTAAGTAAGTTGAAAGAGCCTCCTGCACGATTTTTTTGTTGCTTTACAGCATGGCCAGATTGATTCTTTGTCGCGATGTGAGAGTGAAGAAATTTTGAATCCTTGTGTAATTGTAAGTTTATTGTTTTTATTTTGAAGTAGTGTAGAATATCATGATTGTTTACATGTTTGATTTGAACTAGTTCATTATTTTTTATCTTAAAAGTACGTGAATAAATTATATTTGCAGAATCAAGACATCAAAGAGTTAGAAATGTCATTTTCTAATGAGACGAGCATTGAAAGTGCTACAACCCGTCCGAAAAATGAGGAGCAATCAGAAGATGTAAGTCGTACTTCTATGTAAACTTTTTGCTTACGTTGCAGCTTTCTCCTGTTTGAATTGTTTTTCTCTGACTGGATAAATATATATTCTTACGTTGTTTAATTTTTTCAAAGTAAACGAGTATTTTCTGATGACTTGTGTGTTTGTTTTGGTATGTTGCTGCACGAACGATAACGCATTGTTTTTGTTTGGTGTGCTTGTTTATATGCGTCGTAGGAGGATCTCATGATCGCTAATCTGCAAGAAACGATGGACAGCCTCAGCTCACAAATACGCAATCTTGAGGAGGCCTTTTACATCCGGCAGAAAGAGCTGAGAGACTCTTATCTGACAGAAACGTCATGGTGGAAAATGCGATGTGATGAAAAGAATAAATTGATTGAAGTTCTTGGTCGTCGCATTGCTCAACTTTGTGTAACCGATATTCATGGCTACTTTCTGGATGGGATTTTGAGAGAAATAGAGAAAGTTCGGGTTTCCATTGGCACCTGTCAACTGCTTAAGACTCATAAGGACTCTCAAAGCCAATATAATGAACATACGTCTTACTCCTCGTTACCTTCTACCACTGCCCTAAATATGTTACCTTGTTCACCTACTACCACCTCCATGTCACAGCAGTATTGTCCGGTTGAGCCGCCTCCCAGGAAAAGGACATCTAAAACTGCCAAATCTTCTTTGAGTGGTGTTACCAGAGATAATCCCAAGCACTCAAATTCCCCTTTGCCGAGTGATTTCACTTGCGACTCACTGTGTTCATACCTTGTTACGGAGCGGAAGCGAGTGATGGTGATTCCTCCGAATTTTTCTCCATTTGCTTTGCAGTCTACTGTTTGATGATTAATTTTTACAAGAAACATTGCATGCTCTATAAATAGTATTACTAACTCCTACGTGCAGTATAAAGATGCACGTCAATCCTAAAATTTTGTATTACAAAATATCTCATGTATGAGTTATTCCTAAATGTCATTCTATTTAGAACGCTAATTTATGTAAACAGATTAATACCTTTTTTTGTTGAATTAAAAAAAGAAATAATTGGGTAAATGGTATATAATTTATATTGATGACGGCCTGTCCTGTTTACAAAAATAATACTAATATTCTTACTCTAGTCTAACAAAAGCATTAACATGACTTAAAACTTGCTTCTTCAGTATTCAGATTACTCCGATTGAAGTACTCTTTAATGACTAACATGGTTTTTTGAGTGAGTAGGCTTAAGTTTTGTTAAATTGGCATTAAAATCCTTTTTCACTCTTTTGTAGAATCCTGTAATTATTTCCTAAAAAGTTATTAACCAACTCAACAACAATATTCTCCATGTTTTTGAAGCATTTACTAAGTGAGCCTGCTGTGTGATCAGAATGTGTTCGTTTGGTTATTTATTCTGGGCTATAGTTTTGTTCTCGTTTTGGCAGTAGTGGTATGGTTGAAAGGCTCATAGTAGGTTATGTACTTTTAACTTGCATATTATGTATTATCAAATTGTTAGTTGGTTGCCGAAAATAGTAAATAGTATATTTGGGTTGTATTGTATACTAAATCTGTAGTATTTGTATTTATAATATCCTAACAAGTATTATACTAATAACAAAATTTGTAATGCAGTTTGCAAACGGTGGTGTGTAAACTTTCATGAAATTCCCTTTGCATGTTATGTGCTCTTTGAGAGTATTCTATTTTTGTATTGTTTTTTAACATGAACTAACTAAATAGCCTTTTTTGGTATTGTTGAAACATTCCGGTTGATAACATGCTATAACATATTTAGTCTACAGATGCTACTGTTTAGAA
>JAHZNG010000736.1:0-23389 GCA_027744375.1 Orchesellides sinensis
ACAGCTACAACGTTATGTACGTTCGTACAAACACCATGTCATCTTCAGAATGGAGGAAAAAGCTTTGAAGATTTTTTTATGCATCTTCTTCGTCGAATCGCTCATTCAAAGGAATGATACGGTGGGTGAATGGCAAGCACCCGTAAATAATTACTGATGACTGATTTTATTTAGGGTTGGGCATACCTACAATTTTCTGGAAATATGTATAGTAAAAAATAGTGTGTTTGTATATGAACTAGTTTATCTGCGGTGGCGTGACTAAAAAGGAAGAAGAAAGTTGTTGTGGGTAAACAAAGGATGTGTATCAAGAAGTGTGTAGTGCTATGTAATTCTTCAAGTGGTTACAGAGATTTTTTTATGGATTGAGTGGTTTTTTTTTCTTGTGAAAATGTTACATTTCCTCTTTTGTGTTTGAAAGGAGAAAGGATTTGAGGACAGTTTGAGAAATTATTGCTGTTTTGTTTATTCCAACAATTTTGTTGTTGAATAAAGGGGAAAAACGTATCGATATCATCACATGTGTTATATTATATATTATGATGGTATAAAAAAATCGGTGTTGTGTATTTTTTACTTTGTATGTCTTGTTGAGAGGAAAACCTCTTCAGAATAAAAAGCTTTTCTCCATAAAACCAATAAAAAAGGGATGCGTATAACCGTTAACAGAAGAATCTTAACCCGTTAACTGTACAAGCTGAGCGTTATCTTCTCCTCTTATATTTTGCTGGGGCTCTCAAGAGAATATTAGAGTGTCAATTTTAAGGAGACAAATCGGTTCATCAAATTGCTTTCCCAACATTTATGTTGATTTATTGAGAGGCAAAGACAATATATATGTGTAAATATATATTTGCCGAAAACAAACACAAGAACCTCACATTTCACATGGTCATAATCACCACCATCCTCACAATCACACTTTTTTATGCAGTTTTCCTATGGTAAAACGGATATTCCAAGTGTGCAGCCCAGAAATAACATGTTCATCCACTATTTTGTGTGTGCCATTCCACTCTTTCCCTTTTTTGAAATATTGGCAAATATAATACGTGTTTGGAAAGTCAATTGGTGACAGGATTCAAAGGGAAAGGCGTAAAAAAAAGAAAACAACTCGTACACCTCTTTCTCTCGCATCCTTCATTACTTATTGGGATCCATACATACGTTCAAATCGTGATAATGGTTTTTGGACCTTAAGACTATCGTAATCTACAATAGAAAAGCCAGGATCACATTATCAATATCACCATGAAAAATGTATATCCAACCAATATTCCATTCTTTCTACCTAAAAATTGTACATACGCTCTCGTAAGTCGTAAATTAAACTGAGCTCTGTGCATCGGAGATACCTAAAAACCTTAGGAATTTTTTACCCGTCTAAAAAATACTGTGAATTGGAAATCCTTCCATGATTTTTCGGAACACACACACAATCTTACACGAATTACTACATCCCAAACACTAATAAACGAACAGAATTGGAGAGAAAGCGGAGGTGTTTAGCTACATCACAGATTCACTTGGATAAGGTTCCTTTATTCCTGGATAAAACTTTTTTTTCTTTGTATGACATCCTGTCTCCAGCCCGTGTAATATATTATCTTGACTTGATATGTGTGTATTGTCATTATATATTATCCCTGTCTTTTACATTAAGCCGTGTATATAATGCTACACAAGACACACGCAATGATAACACACAAGCTTACCCAATAAATGATAGATGAACAAAAAGTGTACCTATGTTCATACGCGTTGCTCATCTGATACCAAAAAAGAAATCAGTGAAAGTGTAAAAGAAACCTAGGAGCATCATCATCATACATTGCATTGCATTCCACCAACAACAAGTTATACTATGAAGAATAGCGGTAGGATGCTCTGGAATAATAAAAAAATTTGGGTTTGAGAGACACAACGTGTTTTGCTCTGTTGTGTTCCTTTTCTTGTTATATTACAACAGTTATCCATCTTCTTCCTTTCGCGTCTTCTTGTGTTTCGGTGCAAGTCTCATCATCACCAGCACGATCATCATCAGTTTAGTCTCACATGCTATAAAAAGATGCTCCTAATGTAAGTAGTGACAATCCCACTACCACAACAGAGCAAATATGAACATATAAACGATGGACGACAAACACTGCATCATATCTTTTCTGTAAGGAGACATCCGATAGGACAAGGTAAACGACAAAGCATGCTCATCTCTTTTATTATTGTCAACCAAAAATTACCTCTTTTCACTATAAAATAAATGTCATTCACTATTAATGTAAGCGGATGCGTTATTGCATGCAACGCACGTAAATACAACTCTTTACTTAAAAAAAACAAGTGTCAGTCAACAAATTACATGGGAATCACTACCGTTACATGCTTCTCCTTTTGATTTTCTTTCATACCTTTTCTTGTTTACCTCATGTGAGGCATACATCACAGGCTGTGAGCAGGCTTGTTATTATAACCTTAAAAAGGGATTATTTAAGGGGATATTTCGATTCTCATCCAATTTGTCTTGGCTTTTCTTCTGAAAACATAAATATGGCATGTAATCAATATTACTACCTTATGACACTTTAAACAGGTATAATGCTCGGTATATGTAGGTCATGGCTTTGAATAACTTTTGTTTATGAATAATATTACTTATGCATACTGTTTCATATATACAAACTCATACCTTTAGGTTTAGTTGTTTGCTTTAATTCATGCTTGGTCATGCCCTCATCAAATCAAGATTGATAGGAAATACCATTACAAAAAACGAATGCCAAAAAAAATCGTGTTATGCCTCCTCCTTACTTCCATTCTCCATATTGTTACCTTGTAAGCCTTCCTTAAGGGAATTAACTACAATAAAAGCATCTAGCATTAAAAAACATTCTCAACAAGAAGCTTACCGTAAATAATGGGAACCAATGTGGATATAACTGATTACATAAAAATAAGTAATATAATTCCCGAAAGGAATTAGTGAGCAGGCATATACACACAAGACATTGTTAAGGATACTTGTCCAGATTTATTTTTCATTTTTTAACTTGATACAGAACATTTCAAGTGTTTACAGTCTACAAATACGGAAGCGTGCTTAAAAAACTAGGTTCAATCCTGTAAAAAAGGTTTTTTATACGGGTTTGTGTAAGTAATATGACAGGATATCTATAAATTATTATGGTTTTTATGTAACTAAATGGATGTAAGTACTTTTTATATATGAAGTACAGATAATAAATTATATAACAAGGCATTTCAAGTGGCTCTATAATGCTATATGGGATCAGGATTCCAATTTTTTCTGTGAAACATACACACATCAATCCATCCATCCCTTCACATGTATTTTTTTCAATCATTTATATAAAGCCCCCCTTTCCCAGATTTTGGATGTGAGGATGGGATGAAAATAAAATAAAAAATCCATCTAATGCGATTTGGATATGATGGACCATGAAACTTGTTCATATATTATGCTATCCATGACGTTCATCTTGTAAAATTGTATTCAAGTTGCATTGCACGCTTATAAAAAAAGCACTCAACAAAAGAAGACCAAGATGAAGAAGAGGTGGAATAAATGCATTATTTTTCAAAACTGGCGTCTTCATGAGATTTCCGACTGGCACAATTGTTACTCCGTACCCAATCGCTCCACATTTTTTATGGAATAAGCAAAAAAAACCGAACAAATTCCACAACAAATTGCTTCTTTCTCCTTCTTCCTCTAAATCATTTGGCCAAACGGGTAAACTAGCCAAATTCATTATGCATTCTGGTCGTGAATCTGTTCAAAATTTAAATTTTTTTGGGGGTGACGTATGCCTCTAATCCATTTCGGACTGACACTCATACATACAACCTTCCACCACAAATTGCACTCTTCTGTCTGTGGGAAAAGTACGTTTATTCTGCAAATCAGTGCAATAAGATAAGTGTTGGATAGCCACAAGTGCATTGAGCTCTCTCTCTCTCTCCGGTCAAACAAAAAATGTAAGATTGAAGGATGCACTTCATTCTATTCATTTCACACACACACAAAAAATATCTCCCTAAACGACTCATTTGCTCAGACACAAGTTCACATAATTCCAACCATGTTGTTCTTAATCCAAATAAAAAATCCCTTTCCTAATTTTTACAGATTCTTTTTTATATTTGAACAACAAAGACGGACATAACGCTTGTATATTGTATGCACCAAAAGTAAGCCTATTCAATACATCACTCACTCATGGACATTCTCATCTCAATCTGAATCTCTCTCAAGTGTGGTAAAGCACTTAATGGTGTGCAAAGGGTATTAAAAGTGAAAGCCTGCTACTTTAGTGGCAAAAAACTACACTTCATTTCCTATTGTAAACCTTGTACAGCCACACATGCATGAATTGTACACAAAATCTTGGTTGTTTACTCTTTTTTATGCAATTCCACACCAAAAACGCCTGGATTTCGATTACATAACGTAATGAACTAGTCCTACGATGCATTTTCATCCTGCTCTTGTAACAACCACACAAGTATTCCCTTTTCACACAAAATCTTACAAATCCAAAGGCAAACATAGAGCAACATTTCAATTTTTTTCTATTACAATGTTATCAACGTTACTCATATGTATTCATGTATAAATACAAACGATGGATGGACATCACCCAACCAAACCCATTTCCGTTAAGGCTTGGACAAAGAACAAAGTTGGGGCAGTATTGTTCCCTGTATTGTTTGCGTTATTGCATCACATGCTCAGAGCATGTCCCCATGTCTGAAAATTGCATTTACATTTTTCATGACTAATCTTCACGATTACCATTATGATGGTAGCGTATATGTGTGTGTTTGTGTGTGGCTGTCGTGAAAAGGATTTTGTATTAATTGAGACAATATTCTATTCATTTCTGCCAGCAGCCTCTTCATCTTTTGATTATATCTCACAATATAATATGTAAATACTAACTGGTGATGGATTGTGAATTGTGGTAGTGATGGATGCGGGTGTCACGTAAATGAGTATGTTATGTGTGCTCAGGCTCTCCACTGTAATTACACACTTCACAATTTATTTATTGTAAGTTAACTCTCTGTCTGGATGCTTTTTGTATTCACATCACAGCCATTACAGTAAATCTGGAGCAGCTCACGAATAATAAGTATTCCCCATATAATTTTGAATTTTCACAATAATTTCTCCCTATAATAAATTTATCCCTTTTAGTAATGATATAAGAGCTGTTGATTCATTTTATACTCATTCAAATTCATAAGTCATTGACGTCATGAGCAGACTTCCTGTCTTGGCAGAAGTGTAATTGAGGGAAAGAAAATCCCAAACTGGATTTAATTATTCCCTCACCATCATCATATTTCTAGTCATAACTTAATTGATCTCTATGTATTATGGTGTTGTTATATTTGAACTAGTGGAGCACACCCCCTGCTGAATAAAATTCTTGAAACAATCACGTAAATTTATTTTCTCAAGAGCTCACTGCCCTACAAACCAGGATTCTGAGAGTTCTGCAGAGTTAATCTGGCACAATCTAATTTCATATTGATCTTCATTTTAAATACAAGCCAAAAATCAATTAATCTCTTCTGCAATAGAATTCAATCCAAAAGCTAAATCTACACCTACTTTTTCATAGAATTGCATTGAACCAGAAGTAAATACAAAATGCAAACGATTCAAATTTCCAACTAATCATTTTTTAAACCCTTTGAAACCACGAGGCTTGAAATGTTGCATGTCTAATTCTGTACATTAAGTGTAGGCGTTGTAAACTTTCTCCACCACAATTATTTACTTTCTCCATCTAAAAATAGATGTAACTTAACAAGCCCAAAAGTTTCTTGGAATGTGGTGGTATAAGACGCTCATCTTATTCGCCATAGAAGCAGTAGTCACACCATTCACTCAAAATAACCCCACTTCCAAGAAAAAAACCCAGTAAAATAATCAACCCTATTTATTTTTCTCCAGCATCCTCACTTTTCTCCCAGTATATGATACCATTGTCATATTATACACCATGGGCAACAGTGAAAGCATCACGATTTTCTATTTATTGTTAATGGAACAGCTTAAAAAGAAAATCAGACTGGCATATACAAACCATCACATAACATTTCTCTTTTAGCTCTCTCAAAATCTACCAAAAATGACAAAAAACGGATCGTGATTCACTAGAAAAACCATGTTGACAACGGTGGCTCTCTTGTTGTGCCTTTTTACACTGTTTGCATTACTTACTTACTTACAATTTCTCCTTTTAAAGAAAAAGCTTTTTTGTGGAATTTTATCCTCTCCTCTTATGTGCCTCTCTCTGTTTGATCAAGATACACAAAATACACACACGTAATACTAAGTTTAAAGCAAAACATCTTTTCCTCATATGTACACACTGTATACAGCAGTAGTCCATCCTTTAAAACACTACCGCCCTAATACTTTATTGATATCACATTAAAATCCAGACTGTACTACACATTAAGGAATTACTGTATAAAAAATCTATATAATATTTCTTTACTAAAAACCTACATGCATTTTTAAGGACCTCTCTGTCAACCTTCTTATGTATGTTTGCACACTGGCTTTGTTTAAAAACGAGTTTCAAATCTCTCCTTTCATAAAGCCTTTTCTCCTTCCATTTCACTCGTAAGTGTATTTTAGCCTTTAGCTCATTCGCCTACATTGTAAAGCATTACCTAAAAGCTTATGAAATAGATCTCATACTCTCATCTCATTTTTATTCTGCATTTTTTACTAACTTGCAATATACCATAAGAATTAATGAGCAGTACTCTTCCTCTCGATAAAAAATATATCAACTAGCAAAACATCCCGTTAAATATGTGTATCTGCTTTAGGCTAACAAATACACTGTATTATTATCAACTTTGCCTGTATATCATTATTGATGTAATGTCTTTTTTTGTTATTGTCATCATGAAAATATTCTTCGGGGCGGGCGTCCACACACCCATAAAAAAGCTGGCTAGTTAACAAAATTATTATAACTATGCCACTGCTACTCTTATTTATTCCAGGTGCAATGCGGCATTTAAAAAAGACATTATTTCTTCCATAAAGAGATACGTACAAGCTTTCAGGTGCAGCCAACTGCATAAAATATGAGTGCATATTTACATCCAGTAATTTCCGTCATATTTCAAAAATACACATGGCAAAATAAACTAGGCCATAAGCAAGGTATACTTTTTTAATGCCTTTTTTGGTACATGGCAATACTGCGGCTCTGTTGTACTTTTTTAACGGTCATCCAGCTAGCCAGAGAGGGAAAGTAGTACGGAAGCCATTAAAAAGCATAATTGTAAATTCAAAGCCTCTTTACGATTCCCTTTTTAGTGTTGTGTGTATATATAGCAAAGCTGCTAGTTCATCAGAGCACCAGTTTTATATACAAAGCTATAAAAAAGTTGAATTTTTTTTTGTAGAAAATGATACTACTGCAGTACAGTACATTTTTACTATTTATATTTATACACAACTGCATAGATGATGATGTACAGAAGAAAAAAGGGAATCATAGTATGAAAAAGTAGAGAGATGAGATTCATCATCGTTTCAAACCGTTTTCTCCCACCAAAAAAAAAATCCTCTTGTTTCTTGCAGAACAATTAATTTTTAACGAGCTCCAACACACTAACTCTCACAACCAGTTCTCTCTTTTTGAGGAAGGAGCGAGTTGAGCTTCCATGTCTCGTTTTCTCATTTTCATTGATTTCGCTCTCTCTCTCTCTCTCTCTCGTCTCTCCGAAAATGCTGGTAGTTGCTCTATTTTTCATTAGTTTACACAATGGGGAAATCGAAGAAAACCGGGTTGTAAAACAAAAAAGGACTGTAATCAGGACAAGGAATCCAGTGTCTTGTCTTTTTAGTTATCAGTTTCACAATACCGCACATTTCCCTGAAATAACCACATTCGTCTAATTTTGCTTGTTTGTCTGTAAAGATTGAGGGTTGACTGACCTACTGTGAAATTGCACTTTAATACATGCATACACAAGAGTAAGGGAAATATACGGTGATTTTTTATTAGCTATTTGCAGAGAGAATTTAAATTCGCATTAGATTTCATGGAAAAGTTTAGATACCAAACCTAAGCAGAGGCTTAACCAAGGTTGTGTAGGCGTTTCTTCGTATAAATGATCAATAGTCCAAAGGAAAGATGACTGATTATCTGTTAGCAAAACGTAAACCGTGTATGTGTTGCAATAATTTAAATAGTAAAAGACTTGCCTAAAATAGTTAAACCTTGTCTGACTGTATAGCATGTCCAATTATTTCAGTTTAAAACGACTACGTATGTATTTTATATGAAGAAGACCTAGACAAGAAAAATGTATTTAGAGTAAACTCTGGTAAAAATCCATTTGATCAAGGAGACCTCCTTGTCTCATTTCTTGCTTCTTTCCTCTCTCTCTCTCTCTCTCAGACAAATTGGTTTTAGGACAAGTTATCCGTGACTGCAAGTCATTTGCTCTGATGCTGTATATATGTATCTACATATACCATTTGCACTTGTTCCTGGGTAAAAGTAGAATTAAGGAAAAGTTAATGAATAAAAAAGCAAGGAAATTTAGCTTTGGTCTTTCCACTTCCAGCTTTTACTAAATTTTCAGCGTGCACGTTTACTTGGTTCGTGTTACTTATTGCAAAATGCGAAAAGCCCTTGTGTACACATTCGAACAAGAAGATTTTCGCACATGCTATCATGCCAAAGCCACTTAGTTCGTATTACTTATTATTATTGCACAACATACAGTCTCAAGATGTAACGTTTTCTCACTAAAACTTTCAAATCTTCCAAAATCCACAGAACTTTCCTAAGAAAATCCCTTCACTTGTAGAGCTCCCAAAAAGTTGGGTAGTGTTTTGCTCGCCCACCTTACTACTTTTTGACTTTGCCTTAAAATCTCAAAAAGTGTCGCATGGCCTGACTTAACTTTTCAAAGTTGACTGTGCACGGTAACTAGTAACTGTGTGTGAGAGAGAGAAGGCAAGTTATTAAGCTTAAAACCTAACCGAGCCTTACACGCTTTTCTTGTTTGCTCAATTTTAACACAACCTCATATATATATATATACATATATGTGTGTTACTCTTAACCCTTTACCCTGTGCAAGCATTATTAGTAGTATTATTAGAAAATTCCCTTTACCTTTTTCAAAAACCAGGGAGGAATTACACCAATCTATTTCATACAAAGTTATACTAGTTTCACATCTTCTGTAAAAGTAAATTAGCAGTTATATATTTTTTTAAAGGCACTTTTGTTCTAATGTCGCCCATGAGTTTCGCAAGATCAATTAAAATGATACCTAAGAAAAACCAAAGGAATGAGCAGATCATCATTTCCTAAAATGAGTTTCTTCCTTAAAGCCATCCCTTCCCTATTCATTTCTTAAAACCCCCTTTTAAATATTTTATTGTGGGTATTTACAAAATAGAAAATGTGTACAGCAATTAAACAGTTGTAGCTTGTTCATTGTCGTTAAATTAAATGTCAACGTTCATTCTAATCACACATAAGCCTCTTTCAGTGCATTAAACTGATGGAATGGATGGAATCAGGAGGCATTTACGATTGTTGCAAAAATTTAAGTACACAAAAGTAACCTCAGTTTGATTCTCAACCCTCGCAAATCCCTGCTGCGGTTACGATACCCCCAAACATTTCCTATAAATCCCCTCTTGTCATTTACCAAACGTCTTGTAGGCTTTTTTATACTGAATACATCTATACCTGACATTTAGTAGTCTCCCAAACCCGTATGGGATTTCATTTAACAGCGTCACATGAAATCCTCATAATTCCCCCACCAAAATTACTGACCTCCTTGTTCAATCTTAAAGATGCCTTGTCTCTACAAACCTGTTCATCTCCACAATAAAAAATGGTAGACCATTCTAAAAACCATTTAACCCTTTCTTCTCTTTACAAATGGACCATATGGTTTGCCCTATAAAAATTCAAAACAAGCAGACCGTAATATAAATGACAATTATGCAGTAGCTCTGTTTTGAAAAACCGTAAAATTTTATTGAGCTTGTTTTTATTTTAGTCGTTGTCAAATGAAAATGTTTACGTTTTCCAATCCCTTTTTTTCTTGAAAAGGAATACTTGCCAAGGGGTCAGGATTAAGAGGTCCTAAGGGAACTTAGCAAGACAGCAGTAAAAAAGCAAAGAAAACATAATAATTATGTCACCATTTTTTGAATGAGTGCTGACGGGGTTGTTTCGTCTTCCAACCTTTTTTTTCTAAAAGCTGTCATCTAATTTGAACACAAGCGAACAGTTGTATTGAGGATGAACCCAGATTTAAACCAAATTTCCCAATTCTTCATCTCTTCAAATCTAATTCCACTTCCCCTTCTCCAAAATGTTCTCACGATGAGAATCTTTCCAGCTTCATCCGGTGATATTGAGTAAACATGTGTATTTCTGTGGCGTATGCGTAAATACAAATACACCAGTAGCAACTATTGCGAGCATTTAAGACTCTAGGTCAATCTTTAGAGATGACATGCCAGATGGAACGGAAGTAAAAGGGAAAAAAATTCAAGTGGTTCCCCTTCTTGGGTAATATAATGAGAATGATAAAAACGAAAAATCTAGTTTTTGTATGAAATTGTAAAAAAATCAGTAGAATTTCTATTTTTATTAGGGAAGTTGCATGTATGGCTTAACATTCATAATGCAAAAGAGGAAGTAGGGTTGATGATCATTTTCTGATCTTTTGATAATAAAACATGTCTTCATATATTTACATACTAAAAGTATATATTCACATGGGACATTACTCGTCAGGGGACGTTATTGATGTAAAAACACAGATGAATGAACTCACCTTATGTTTACCCATAGAGATATTTCCATTTCTTAAAAAAAAAATTAAGAGTCAAATGGAGTATTCATCATTTGAATTAGGCAACACACATAAAAAAATTGTGTATCACATGAATGGGAAGCCGTGTAATGTAGTCGGAGTTCACAAGAGGAAATAATTTCTCTGGAAAAAATCTCTCGTTCCTTTTTTATCAGGAAAGCAAAGCTAAGTATATTTCTAAAAAAAGAGGGTTGAATAAGATGAGATACATACTTTGTTTCCCATCTTCCATCACATCTCATACTCTTCCGCGTATTTGCGTAATATCCTAATCAAGTAATGAAAATTGGAAAAGGGAAGTGCGGATGAGTGACGAAAAGATATGATGTGATGATGCTCCCTATACAAATATATATGGAGATGGCACAATGGAAAGAGAGAAGCCATAGGAGATACTTTCCCTATAAGTTGCCATGACAACCCCTGCCTACGTGATCATGGTGATATGATACAAGGCTTTGTCAATGCATCTCATCTAATCTATTCTCCTTGTTGGAGTATTTTATTGGGAAATCCATTGTTCATTGGCCGCGTGCTGGTGCAGAGATGACTAATACATTCTACGACGAGAAAAGGAATAACAATGTGATTTATTGGAAAGCCAGTGAAAGAGCGAGACGGAGTCGAGATATGTGTTTCAATTCAATAATAATAACCAGCAGCCAGCCCACATGACACAACTCTCACACAAAGCCAAGCCACAAGTTAGGCTTCATCATTTTTACCTGTGGCATATTAAAAAAGGAAAATAAAGACTGTAACCCTTTCGCACACAAATACATGTCACCACATCAAAATCCCAGTATAATAAAAAAATGCATTGGTAGTATTATTACAAATCAGAGCTTAGTTAGACACAACAACAGTATTACAGGTGTGTACAATATAATAATGCTATCAAATGAATTACCCAGCTTGAAATCATTTTCATCTGGATTGTCATCCCAGAACTGTGCAGATGTAGTAGTTTCTATTCACTCTTTTAAAATACGAGATGACTTTCAATTTCAATACCAACATTTTAATATAAAGAAGTCAAAACACTTTGTTGGCGTTTGTATAGTTCTTTGTATAATACAAAGTAGACTTTATGCTTAGGGTTTAGTCAGATAGGCTCGGTTTGGCTTTAAAGTCTTCCTCTGCCGTTGTTAAGAGACAGTTCGTTATATCTAAACGCAAAATTTAACTTTTTCTTTGTTGTCCTTAAAATCCAGCTTACTATTTCACATGACAACAATGATAAAATAGGGAAGTCTGAAATATACTATGTATTACTAATTGAAAACGACAGGAAATCCTAATATCATACCTTCTTAATCATCTGAGTATTTCTGGAAAATATCATGCTCTAAAAATTCTGATTGAAAATATATTTTGGTGCATGGGAAAATATTCCAATTCAACTTTTCATCCTACCGAACAAAATATCCCTATTATATATTTACCTTTCCCTTATCAAAACTTTTTTTGTATGCTTTCTGTCATATGATTATGACCTAATATCTCCATTTAGATTCAACTTTTCATCCTACCGAACAAAATATCCCTATTATATATTTACCTTTCCCTTATCAAAACTTTTTTTGTATGCTTTCTGTCATATGATTATGACCTCATATCTCCATTTAGCTTCCCAATCTTTTTTTTTTGTCAAGTCACAGTAACAGGGGAAGTAGCTACACAAAATTATTCTGATAACCTAATAGTAATAGATGATATGATAACTTGATAACCCAGTACAACTTTTTAACATACTTATCTTATCACACAAAAAAAAGTTATCAGGTTTCCAGTGGCACACGAAAACGGTTGAGTGGGCAACAGAATATAATATAACTGCATTATGGATATTATTAGGTGGTTTTATATATAGAATATACCATGAGTGTGAGCAGTTTTTATTTTATCTTTTTAACTTTTTATAATACATTTCTATAGACTTTCTCCTGATTATTGGAAAAAATGGTATTATTTGTAAGCATGTATCAAACCCTGATATAGTACAACACCCTCCCATCATCACCTCACATTTATTTGGTAATGCATTTTTTCTTTCTCTTCAACTTTCACCACACAAAAAAGAAACTTTCTCCTTCTTCCTCTTCAACACTAATCTGTAAGCATGTATCAAACCCTGATATAGTACAACACCCTCCCATCATCACCTCACATTTATTTGGTAATGCATTTTTTCTTTCTCTTCAACTTTCACCACAAAAAAAAGAAACTTTCTCCTTCTTCCTCTTCAACACTTTTTCCCTTTCCTACTTATTAGCATAATAAGTGGTTTTTATGCAAAAAAAAGTGGAGAATGCAGAGAATATTCTTGTTGGAGAAAATTGAGTTCTTGTGTGAAAGTGTTGAATAAGAATCCAAAGCTATTCTTCTTATTATCGACATCCACAACCCATTCCAGCCTTTTTTTCTAGCACAATAGAAAAAAAAGAAACAGATGAAAGGTTGTAAATCCCTTATAGACTCATTACCAACTGGAAATTGATTATATTCTGTGGAGTGTATACATATTTTCCCAAGTGTTTCATGCTCATACCACTCAAAATACAAAAAAAACGAGGGCAAAAGAATAATACTAAAATTACACCAAGAAACTTTCTCCACTTCTCCCTTTCACTGCATTAACTCTTGCCACATACATAATCAGGAGTGTACATGTTCTCAAAAAATTTTTCTCTGTATTCCGATAAAACCCCAAATTTTCACAAGTACTACACACGCTATGAAATACATTCTATACACAAGTATTACTCCAAGAGTGGACTACAAAAGTACGTTAACTTCTTGACGGGGTTGACTCATGCATCATCAACTTGAATCCTCTTTTCGTATAGTACAAAAAATACTTGACTTTCTCTCTCCGTACTTCCTTCCGCTTTTCTTTTCTATAAATGCACCTTCATCTTTACCATAGCAACCAACCAATTTCCTTCCCTCCCTTCCTCATCTTTACACATCCCATTTTACCTGTTTCATCTTAAATCCAAAATTTATGCGAGCAAGTCAAAAGAAACGTCATTTATCATACATTCTGCCACATACCACTTTCTCTCAGACTTTCTCCCTTTCTTTCTACAAAAAATTGCACGAGGATGTATACATACATATATCCAATGTTCCATACGCATTATAATGACGACGACAACGAGCATGATATGATTGCCCTCCTACTTACCTACTGATGACACAATCTGCTGTGGAAAATGAGAAAAAGAATATTATTCTTATACTATACACTAAAACCCCATCTACTTCTTCCCATGTATAAAATCTGTGCAAGGAAAATACACTTGTTTTACTCTCTTTTTAAACTGCATTTCACCTCCATTTTTAAATTTTTAAATTCACTCCCTCCATACTTGTACATACATCATGCTCAGCTGCACATCCTATTACGTACATACATTTCCGTAGTGATTACCGTAGAAACAGATTTTTTCCCTGTGAGACACGCAAGATTTTATTTTTGAGTGGCTTAACGTATACCTAGCCTAATATACATACATATAATATATATCCACGTGGAGATTGAATTGAATGCAGTTGCCTCTCTTCTTGCTTCCTCATCTTTCCACCTGGAACCCTAATGCATCACTCAGAAAGACTCGTTTAATATGCTAGGGTTCCTCCTGATTAATTTTTCATGTTATAATCATGCCATCCATTCATACATTCATCTCTCTCCCTTTCTCTCCTACAAAAGTGTATCCTATGAGTGTGTGTCTGTGTGTAGGAGTACGACGGAGAAAGAAAGTGAGCTATACGATTTTTTACCGCGTGGTAGTATAACATGTCATCTTTAAAAGGACGAGTTTTTAAAAAAAGAACACGATCCAATTTGAACATAGGAAGAAATGTTAGTTATCTATGCATTTATACATGTCAGGTCCCGTTTTTCATCGGTGTTACACAGGCTCCCATACTCCTGTCTCATACACCAACTCATAATACATTCTTTCCCCTGATTGCGTCTTACAATGCGTTCTCCAGTCCATTCAAATACTTTCTCAATGTCAACCATTTCCCTGGGATTGTGACGGCTACGTTTATGCAATACTCCCATTATACAAATGATATTTTGCCATACTTAGCGGATTCCTTTAATAAACGCACGCTGCTATATATATATATTTTTTTTTTGGTAAAAAAGAAAGAATCACTGTTGTCATCCACATTATTAAAAAATAGATGAAGATGTATTTGTGCAAGGACATGGAGAGTTCCAACACGTAGGTAATTTGTTTTGTCAGCTGTGTGCTTATATATCAAAGAGAATGCATAAACAAGGACGAAAAAAGAGGACAAGAGTTATGATAGTGACGTGAAGAAATCATAAACAATCTGCCAAGTATGCGTATATTAGACAGCCTACTACTTTATTCATGCTATGACGTACAAAGCGCACATTCCTGATCAAAAAAACAAGTTCAAGAGTGCGTTTATATATAATATGTACATTATACATGGAGAAAGTAGTAGAATAAAGAGATGACTATGATTACAATCTGAAATATACACTATTTCTTATGGTATGCTGCACTGCACCCACACACACACACACACGTTGACAAATAATCTGGTAGCGTCTATAAAGATACCGCAATATCTGTAGAGGACAGGTACGCTCATAAATCAACTCCTCATAAAAAATCAGAGTGGAAAGCGGAAGAATTATAATTTCCACATGCATAATATACCTATAGCATTTTTTATTTGCTAAAATGCAAAAATGCCCTATTTCTAATATACATTATTTATGTACTTAAGCAATTACACAGAAATTAAATATGGGTGAAAGAGTATTTGCCATAAAAATCGCATTTTCCTTTCCTTTACTTTCTCCTCTCTCTGCATAATGTCAGCACAACAATAATAAATATTAGATTTGTACAAATGCATTTCAGGGAGAAAGTACAGAGTGGATGACAGGGAATTTATTATTATTATATTTTTTCTATATGAAATCCAAGAGAAAGTTGGAAATGAAGACACTGCTGCTGTGTTATAATATATCACGGATTCCTAGCTTTCCAAAAAAATCATGAATATACATATAAATGTGTGTGTATGTGTGTAGCTTCACCGTACAAAGTGATCCTAAAAAAGTGAGCATTTTCACTTTCTCCATTTCTTATGCAACCTGAGCTTGTGCTTTCACCGCATACATACATTTCTTTTCAGTTTACAGGTAGGAATACCGAAAAATGATATATTTTTGATGGAGTACCATACATATAATATTTTTTTACAGTGTTCCTTTAAGTCAGCTAGTTATATTCCCATTCAGCCATACAAACTACCGACATAACAATGAAACAATCTCTGTCTCTCGGTTTCTCCCTTTTCCGGTTGAAATTTGCTCTAGCATTTTTCTACGGAAGGGAGCAAGGTATAGAAAAAATTGTACACATATTTTATTCCTTCTCATTTTTCTCTCTCTCTTTCTTTAAAAAAAACATACATATTATTACTACTACTATAATACACATACAATTTTTCTATTCGTCTGTCTCTCGCTTTCTCTCTCTTCAAGAAGAAAAAAAATGCATGGACTTACTAGCGGGCGTAGGGCATAACCTCATCTTTCCTCACTCAAATCAAGTCTTGATGGTAGATGGAATGGAAGCACTTGGAAAGAGAGCCATTTATATATACAACACACAACGTTGTCTCCGTATTCTTTATAGCATCCTCATGAATGGGCCACCAACTTATAAAAAACTCAGTGTACCACCGCTTCTACAGAAAAAAACTCATAAAATCCAGACGACATATAAATACACACGTATAAAAAAAAGATGCGCGCTTAGAGTACAAGTTAGCTTCTTCTTCGACAAGCCACTTTACTTCTTTTTTTTCCTACTTGGCTTTTTTTTTACTCTTTTGTCGCTATTTCGCAAGTTATATTCTCAGAATGAATTGCTTCCACTTTTTCTTACGTCTTCTTGGTTCCCTCTCATTTTTTTTCTTTTACTTTCTCCATTCCATGTCACTCGCCGTCGTCTCTCTTTAGAATACTCAAATACGTCATGTTAACATTTTTTTGCTATCTGTCGGCTTCCCTTTCTCTCATGTCCTTCTTTGGGCTAGTTCAGAGGAAATAAATGTTTTCCCTGGAAAAAACTTTTGCTTTTCAACCTCGACGACAAAATCGGTGAAAAAAAAGTTGTTTGGAATTTATTTTCCTCCATGTCAAAGAAAGCCTTCTATTGCAAAAATAAATATATCTTCACAAACAACCTAGCCATACTTACCGTTTACTCTACCACATCCGGTCAAATATACACAACTTGGCGTTTAACTTTCCCATCTGTCATTTATAAACTTTTACCATTTTGCAACCAATTGCGTAATTACAATCATTCATAAATCAAGGTTTAAAAAATACTTAATTGATTATTATTTTTGTATATCTTTCAGAGTATCTCATGTCGTCACCATATCAACCAAAATCACCCTTGCCAATGGGAACGGCATTGGCAACTGCCAAAAAACTCTTCCAGAGTGACAATCTCCAAACGGAAACGGCCGACTCGAATAGTACTCTGAGCACACTTCCCAGTCAAGCCAGGTAACAATTTAATAACAAAATTTTTTTAAACTAACAATAAGCCCCAATTATAAATCATCCATCATGCATACTACATCACTTCTACAATATTATTCTCATTCGGTGAAAGCACACATACCTACTTTCAGCAAAAATCTCATCCTGATAATAACCTGCTTCTATTTACTATTAACCGGATACTCTCTCCAATCTACAAGAACATCCCACTATAGCGTAGCACCGGCATAAATGCAGAATGCGGTAGAAACCAAGATAACTACGATACAACTAATGGCTAAACTATAAAAAAGGCTAGGCTTTTGCTACTGGAGTAAAAGTTCCCAGCGAGTCTCCCTTTTTTATAGCTTTTAACTGCGTGCTCAGCCTAGTCAAACAAAAAAACTTGCTTTTTCTGCTCGCAGCTCCAAGCAAGAAAAAAAACTATCAGCATATTATTATTATTATGATTATGCCAAGGAAACAACGTTACACACAAAAAAGCCACTTTCTCCATGTGTCTATTTTGTATAATGCTGATGCAACTCTTGTTTAGCTTTTTTTTTGTACCGTATGCACACCAAAACTTTCTCTATTTAACAACACCAGCAGCCTTTTTAAGTGGCTCACGTGGCCACACATTAGTCCCTAACTATTCTGTCTACTCATCTTATACCTATTGTACACAATGCATACATGATTACTACGCAACTTGAAATTTATATGCTCTTCTTGATCACGAAATGCTCACAGACCAAGCGAAAAACAGCTGGTAGGCTTGTATCCTGTATATTTATATTGTCATAGCATACAATTAGCTTCAACACATGCACCCACCAATATAACCATGATATCCACCCAGTTTTTACCATGCCTGTATAACTTTCACCAAGGAAAAGAAAGTTGATCGATCCTCCCATGAATAAAAACAGAGTCACAATAGGTATTCTTTAAACACACCATATAACAATATATATGCAAACTACAATATTATCTACAATAAACAATATATGTGCAATTTAGTAGGTAAACCATGACATATAGTGAAAACACATTCTAAAATAACATCGCCCTTAAAAAACTGTATATAATATGCATTATGCATAATAATATTATATTACACCGTATCTTTTCTTATTATTGTGTGTCCTGAGGAAAGGAATGATATTTATACACAGACACACTCACTTATCGACAATTTCTTTATCTTACTCTGCCTATATATGGTTAAATCGATGACCCAGAAACATCTTTTGGTTGAAAAATATGTATTTAAAACACATCCTTTCTCATCCTTCCAGTAATAGTCCCTATAGGCTAAAAAAAATACCTATACGAGAATGTGGTTGAGTAACCAAAAGGGAAAAAAGGAGCAGACAAGCAGGCAATGAGCAAACAGCTTCCACTTTCACCACACAGGATAATATGCAAAACAGGGGAAAGTCACACATGAAAGAAAGCTGCAAAGGATATGGTGAAAGTGAAGGCTATAGTGAACGTGCTCACAATGTATTTCTAATGGGGGTTTTACAAAATCCATGCATTTTTGGGGGTTGTGGCAATATTGCAATGCAAATTTGAAGAGGTATTCATACACACATATAGAGATTTGTCATTAATGTGTATAAATGCATGTGTTTTATATGTATTTTGTAGAAAACAATAGGCAATGATGATGATGATGATGATGATATGCGATGCGGTTGGCGTTCCCGTGAAAAACATGCTATTATCATGGTCGTANTTATATGTATTTTGTAGAAAACAATAGGCAATGATGATGATGATGATGATGATATGCGATGCGGTTGGCGTTCCCGTGAAAAACATGCTATTATCATGGTCGTATCAGTATTTACGGTGTAAAAGAAATAAATGGTTATAGCCGTGCAAAAAGCAGATTGCTCTACTTGCTCAATTTATACATATGTATGTATACCTACATGTATTTATCTCCCTTTAAAAAAGAGGAGGCAAGCTGGGGAACATAATGGGAACTTATCTCCTTCTGCCTTACAGTTATGGCTTTTATTTTATGCATGCAGGTTTTTGTATGTTTACGTTTTATGGCGGAATTATATTGTTAGGTGTACACAAAGATATGTTTGTATGTGATGTGTACAATAAACATGTACATACATTTTTGCAACGAAATAGTGAGGATGTAGGGGAATGTGTGTCATTCGAGAAGAATATACGGGCAGCAATTTTTACCAACTACTTCTGGTCTGTATGCGACTTTATGGTTTGATAGCGGATTATAGATAGATGGAAAGAAGGAAGTAGAAAAAGTTGTGCTTTACATAATACATTCATCTCTTGTGTGCACATTTTCACATGTACATATGTAAAAGACGGGTATACACACCCAGAAATGGTGGTAACAATAAAAAATTCACATCATGCTTTCTCCACCGCCGTCAACAACCAAACTGGCATCATCTGATATAACAACGTCAGTAGTCAGTGTGATGGCTTCATGTATTGATGGCATTGATGAAGAACCAAATCAGGAAACAAGCTAAAGCGGACAAGGATGACGATAGATCAACTGCAATTCAGTTAGACTCAGATTGGCTTGGGTAGACAGAAAAAAAAATTCAAATGGAAAGCTAAATGGAGTAGGCTAGGGTATATCTGAATTTACTATGCACATGTCATACTTGAAGCGTGGTAATATTGTACGTGGCCATTCGCCCAGTATTGATCTGTCTCAAAAAAAAGAAAAGTTTTGCATACGGCAGCAATTTATACAGAGAGAGAGATGTAATGTATTGATTATACATAGGTAATGTATATTATGTATGTGAGTGGGACCAAAAGTAAACGGGTTGCAATGGTAAACATAAACGGAAAGATTTGGAGCCCACTGAAATAATCATAATATTATCAAGTACATTATTGCTAGAGGTCATGAGGACATGGCAATAGTTTCCCCTATTTTTATCCCGATTTTGGGTAGGGGTTTTTAATTGGAAGTGTGGAGAATTTTATAAGCCTTTTTTAACCACAAAGTTTCAACAGTACTATTTCTGAATGGCTGCAATTAAAAAAGGGAGTGTTTATACACAGTACATTCACAATTTCTGGAGAAAGTACATGATACCCTGATTAAAACTTGGGCATAACATCATCATTCTGAGAATGATATGATAGGAGTTCCTTTGACGCTTTATTTCTCTCGCCAAAAATGAATTTTTCCTTGGGAACTAAATTCATTGGTTGTAATTATTATTATGATGATGATAACGCGGCTGTAATCTCATTTATTTTTCTGAGTGCCTTTTTGACCGCAAAAACTAAACAATAATGTGTACCGTGTAAAGATTGACTTTCTCTTTGGCTATGTATGAACAGAATATGTTTTCATTTGCTAACTTTACATTACACACATCCTCAATAATATTTTTGGTGAAAGTCTAAAATAACATGTGAAAGTCATCCTAGTTTTTTTATCCTGTACAATGTCACCACTGAGTTACTTTTACTTATTGGTTGTGTGCAGTGTATAAGAATCAGGGCGCGCATATCTCTCTTCCTCCTCCGCAAAAAAACTAAAAAAGCAATAAAGGCTCTCGAACCATTTTGACAGAGAGAGAGAGTCATGCTGTAAAATTGGAGAGTAAGAATAGACTCGCTAAAATTATACACGCGCTCCCATATTACCAACTTAACTTATGTACATTCTTGTTCATACCGAAAATCGGATGTCTCGCATATGCACACTTGAAAAAGTGGAGGAAATAACCACCAAAAGAAAATTGTATAAGGTCGTCCTTCCCCATTGTTTTCTTTTGAGATAGAGAGGTGGTGGTGGTGGTATGGATGGTTGTGTGCGGTGGAAATGTAGTAGCTGAATAATTGCTGTCATTCAATTTAATGGTAATTGCTTTTTGCGTGAGCTCTTTGTCTGCCATGGTTTTTCGGGAGCGATGACGCGAAGCCTAGCCATACCGTTACAGATTTTTTCCCTACTCTCTCTCTCTTTCTTTCTTCATTCATTCAATAATTTTTCTGCCTTTCTCCAACCAACCAAAACTCTTTCACCATTAAAACTATCCCAGATAGGCTTGCATTATTACTATATTTGCGACAGAGCCCAAACCAGCTGTGTTTGAAAAAGAGACTAGAGAGCTGGAGTACTTGAAAAGAATCACGTTCATGAACAAGTATTTATGCACACATGTATTCACAAACAAACAAAAAAGGTATTATGATTACATGCATACAACTTTCACCGGGCAAAAATTTTCTCCGGTGTGGTGCTATTGCTATTATCCCACTAAAAATAAAAGAGTGAGCACACACACACACGTCATGTGTCATTCCTACATAGTAATTCCGCATTTACAACACACACAGTCATTCCAATACTTAATACTTCCACTTTGTTACATCAATGAATTTCCTCTGCAAATGCCAAACTGCTTTATATACTAGTCTTCCAGCAAACCCCAAAAATAGCTGTCTATTTTCCAGCACAATTTTCTCGTCAATTCGTGCAAAATCTGGTGTATACGTTATATATATATATACATATTATGAATATACCGCATCCATTTGCCAATAATAGACACAAGGCACACACACTCGCTTTCTCCCATGTCAAGTGTGTGTTTGGAGGACGAGAAGGACTAATGGAGGAGCGAAATCGAAGCTGCTCGTTACTCTCTCTTCTTTTTTCTGTCCTGACTGTGACTGACTGACTCTCTCCATATACATTCCTATTCACTCCGTATGAAAATCTCGTATATACATATGGCTTATGTGATAACGTGATATATTCCGGAAGGAACGAGTCCAACTGGGATTACGCCGTGTGGGAATGAGAGACGTGCTGTGTATTATTTGTGCGGTGTGAGCAAGATAGCATTTTAGATATGGAATTTTTGGTGAAATGTATTGAAAATGGTATCATCACTGTCATTATTATCATCCATGCTCTTTTCTTCATAGGTACGGGTTTCAAGTGGTGTGTAGGAAATCGTTTGACATTCAAATGCTTTTCAGTTTTCCATGTTAAGTACTCCCAAGCTGTGTGTGTGTGTGCCGTTGTCGTCATCATCACCATGCATACATCCTCCTCATAATAATCACAATCAGGCTTTCCAATTTTGAAAGATATTTTCCTAGCAGGCTATTCGTTATCCTGTATTACTTACGCACAACACTTGTAAAGAGAAATCACTCACAGTTTACTTTCTCTCTTACTTTAGAGTCATGTGCTTTTGAACGATATGACAGAGGATTTACATACTTCAATCGCTTAATCCTCATCTTCTTTCTCTCTTTCTGTGTGAAACACTTAAAAAACGTGGGTACTACAGAGTCTACTTGGAATCCAGTTTCAATGAATAATTTTTGGTTGGGCTACACGTGCAAAGGAGAAAGCAGCAGTAATATACAATGTAGCATTGAATATTGAACAGGAAAGGCTTTTTTGAAATGCATATTTCAATTGGTAATTTCTTGCATGAGAAAAGCAAGCATGAAAATTTTAATGTGGCTTTTGCAACCTTTGTCTGATTCATAAACAATTCATAAAGTGGATTGCAAACGTTGTTTCCGTTCTTTGTTGCAAAATGCAACCAAGCTCATGCACTGCACCCTCGGGTATGCTTAGCAGGGCTTACTGTTTCAGTTGTCGGGCAAAAAATAATAATTATTTATTTATTAGCGAATCTGGTGGTACAAAGTCCAAAATCACAAAATAGGATTTTCTACATGGAGGCTGATCCCTATGTGCATGTATTAATTACAAGACACAGGCTGAGCTGCATTTTATGCAAGGGTTGTGAAATAGTGCCGTAGGAGATGGAGACCACAAGCTGAGAAGTATGTTTTTACTATTCATGAGGCTAAAACATGGAAATTGTGCATGACCTAGAGGAAAAAGTTACGTAACGTATG
>JAHZNG010000737.1:0-11107 GCA_027744375.1 Orchesellides sinensis
AGATTTCCAAGTGAAATTAAGACTGACCCATGCCCAGAGTGTGGTTACTCTGCGGCAGCCAATGACTGCGTGTTTAGACACAAGGGCACATCCAAATACATGGTGTTAGCTGACATTTATGAATTCATTCGACCACAAAAGGTAAAAAATTATTTTATGCAGATAGAAACATTGTACGGGAACAACTCTTTAGTAAATATTGCACAATACAAGTTTGCCAATGGGTTATTTGAGAGGAAGAGGAATACGGAAATAAGTGATGGACTGAAATCGGACTATTTTAGTTATCAAGTTTGCCAGTATTTATTTCTAGTTAAAAAGACATTCAGAAAAATAGTTATTGCTAGGCATAAGCACTCAAAATTAGAAAAAGGATTAATTGTAACGGCAAGTAATAAAATGGCAATTCCCGACAGAAAGTCCAAAGAACTTAGAATTAGGCTGGCGGGCAAGGTGACTGAAACTGTGCGATATTATATGGACAGATGCAACATTGATATGAACACTGTTTTTAAGGATGTAATTTGTACTAGACCTATCTAGATTAATTAAGGATGTTAAATAAGTCTCTAAATAAATATGAGCCAATTAGTCCGTTGCATGTTTTTACACTTTTTACTGTCGTGTAAAACTGATAAATTGGACGAATAACTTGCATTTCCACATAGTCAATTTTGCTCATATCAAACTGTAAATAAAAATATAAACACTTTAATACTAATATTTTTAATGCGTAATTAAATTAGCGTGTTTAAATCTTACATTTTTATAGTAGTCGTAAATGACCTTTGTAGGACCATGCCTGTTTTGAAATGTGCCATTAGCCCCATGTAAAATTTGAATACCTGCTGGATCCTCCAGCACACTTTTGCATACTAGTCCTTTGTCACAGTGCAAATGCATAAAGTTGAATTGACATGGAAGAATTTTTATTCTGTCTGAAAAAAAGACGGTATAACAAGTAAATAATCCAGGTATCCCTATCCAGCGTCTTAATTAGTTTGACTTTAGTATTACCTGGATAGTTATGAAAGTAAATGTTAATTACGCGCTGGTCGTTCATATCAATATTTCTTGTCATGTAATACTTGCGAAGTTCCAACAGGTCATTTGTCCAATTTAAATTTCGCATTGCATCCAATTTCATAAACATAACTCCGGCGTTAACTCCTGCAACATTTATTATTCAGTATATCCAAGAATCTCACTATGAATCACAAACATAATATTTATTTTTAGTTTTTTAATTACCTTTTGGTGGGACATGGGGTATATCTTGAAATGAAACGAAAAAAATACAATTTTGAACTGAATTCGTATATAAGGCAAATATACATTAATATATATGTATACCTCCAAATAGACGCTTGTCAAGGGATTTGTAATAAATATTCTCTGGTTCGTTATTTGGTGCGAATGTTGCAATTTCTAAAGTGGTCACATTCCTAAACGTATCCCAAATATGGCCAATATCTCCAGTAATTATAATATCAGTATCTAAATACAGAATTTCATCCAGCTCCTGCAACACATCCTGCAAATTCAACGGCCACACGTGAGAATATTGTAATACCTATCATAAAGGCATATTTTATTTGTTTGAGTACATAAGCCATACCGGAAAGAATAAACGGATGTATGTACAAGGTAAAGTTGTATTTGTGCTTAAAACAAAGTCATTCACGTAATTGTAAGGAACTGCTCTGAACACACAGTAGAAGTAGGCTTGAGCGTTGACGTACTTTTCCATTTGTAACATGTACTCAGTAAACTGTTGCAATAAAACACATTTTAACGAAAAATAGATAAAGGTTTGTATTAAATTCAACTGACCTTCAGACGAAGCAGATGTTCCAGCTCAGTGGAATCCGTGAAAATATGAAAATCGATTGCTTGAACACCATGCAATTTAGCAGATATTAAGGTGGACTTGATTAGGGTCAGTACTTCATTTACTGCGTTGGTGTCTTGTATACTGGCTGCATTTCCGACGCACGTTACCAAACCAATTTTTATTCGATTATTGCTAAAAAACAATATTACACGGTTTAATGACACATTACATTTTTTATTTCAATTAGGCAACTTACATCTTTCTAGGACTAGTGATGCTGTTAATGGATGATTCTTGCAAAACCATGATGATAATGCAAATGCAAAAACCAAATGCAATTATTTGAGTTAATAAAACCCATGCTGAGGGTTTAAGTTGCAATTTCCTTTGCAAACCACGCATGGTTAGTTTACCCAAATGGATTGTTGGGGTAGGTTAGTTTTTTAAAGAGATTATTTAGGAATGCTTTTTTAAGAGTGATTGAGTGATTTGTAGATGATTTTTCTTAGAAACTTTTTTGTTGAAACCAGTAGTTCATTTAAGCCAGTTGCAAAGAACTGATTATTGATGCCGAAGTAATTAGTAAAAATTCACCAAATGACTTTTGTCATGCATTATATTTGCATTAATCATTCATTTGAATTTTAAATTCGGAAGGATTATTATTTTTAACAAGGAAGCGGCTTGGGCTTTGCGTTGCATTTCCAGTTTTAGCTCGTACTCCACGTGTGATTGTCTATTTTCACGAAATTATTCGTGTAGGAAGATATTAAAACATAGATTTAAATGGTAATTATTAAATAGTGTATATTTTGCTAGTAAATTTTTTCATTGGGTTGTATGTTGTTGTAAACTACTCCTACTCTGCATTCCTAAATAATAATATTCTCAATCCACTTTACACATATAAATAGTTATTTATGATTTAATACTATTGACTTTAAGTCTGAGAAATGACCTTGAAGATTTTTTTGCATGCTTCTTAGTATGTGCTGCATGTACAATTATTTTAAATGTGTACACAAGTAAATATCAGGTTAATAATTGTGCATAATTTTATGAATCATTTAATTTATATAATTATTTTGAGCTTTAAGATAAGAAACCAAGTTAAAGAAAGAACATATACTCATACATAAATGTACATGTACAAAAAAGCAGCTGAAACATATACATAAATGCATGTGACTGTATCCCCCTGATCTGATTGAAAAAAAAAACATTTTTTATACCAGATTAAATATAACTGGTAAGGATGGTATGTCATAACTCAACTAGCTCATAAATTCATCGGAAGTTATAAAACTGAGGGAAGTACACCAACGCAGCTGTGTAAATATGATCTTTCCTATTACAAACAAGTTATTAAAATATCTCGATTTGCCTTATATACTGTTACACATACCAAACATATATTAGGTAACTTGATGTCCATTGAACTCGTCATACGTGAAAAAAACCAAACCATACATAACGAACAAAAAACAAGGCAGCGCAATATATTTTTATGACTGTGTGTCGCCTATATATCCAAATGGCATTAATATCATATTGCACCTGTGATGTAGACTGTAGACAATACACACATAACGTACTGGATTAAGGTACCATGCAAAATAATATGTTATATCAATTTATAAGTCTGTCTTTTAGTCTAAGTAAAAAATCTCCATGAATAAATTACCTCCTCAGTTATATATTGATTAATTGATTGACCTGTAAGTTTTTCATTTTAGGATTTGCCTATGTTTTATTATGGTCGCTTCATTTTGCTTTTCTACTTTTTATGTATAGAGTACCTGCAGGCTTGGAAAGTGATTTTTACCAGAGACGTCCCTTTTTATCTATTCAGTACAAACCCTGTAGGACTACACAAACATATTTTTCTTTGCGACGTTAAAATATTTGCTTTAATATACAGGTACAATTTGAATGTACAGCTACTACCTAATCAATCCATAGGTACAAGTGAATCACGTAATCTGTGAGAAAATCTGTTTTTTATCAACTTAAAAAAATATAAGACGTCCTCATTCCAATTTAAATTATACACAAAGTTTCATATATATTTGCAGTTTTTCGTGAGTAGCCAAGCCAGTTATGAACCATTTGTATAGATTCATTTTTTGAAATACCTCTTTAAAATTTCCAACATGAAATCACTTCTGTTTCTGTTCAACTCAGTACTTAACACAATTCTAATAGGAGGAAGTATACCAGAGTTTTTTAACCCTGAAGGCTCCACCTTTGTTGAGAAGGCCCGGGTGTATTCTGATTACAGAAACGGCATAAGCTCCAATATCAAAGTACTCTCAAATTTAAACGAATATATTGATATATACAGCAAGTGCCTACTTCACCTGATAAACTATGCCGGGATAGATTTCATCCCTCCCCAGATTCCTGTAGTGTTATCTCGCTATGACGTTGTGAAAATAGCTTATCAAGTATCCAGCCAACGCCTTAACCCATACCTACGAAAACCACTGATAAGCTACCGTCATCGAATAATCCCATTTGAAAAGGTTCCCCTCAACCGTTCTATGGAAATCCCATGGTGCATCCGGCATCCTGTTGAAATAAACTGCGTTGACTATGCCTACAAAGAACTATCCAGTTCCTCCAAGCAGTGGCGGTGTGACGCCCACTTTTATCTCATTCCTCCAGATGACCCTGTTTTTTATGAACGTGTTTATGTGTCGAATTCATACAAACTATTAATTCCGGGAAGCTTTACCAATCATTTTTGGACGATGAAACTGAAGGAGGAGGGGAACACAGAAGGAATGGAATTCATTGGGCATCTGAATACGTCAATGTTGATAGTGACCAGAGATCGGCATGACATTCTTGTTACTGATAAAGGACCAGATGTCACGTATGGATGGAGAGAAGCCACAGAAGGAATGGAATTCATTGGGCATCTGAATACGTCAATGTTGATAGTGACCAGAGATCGGCATGACATTCTTGTTACTGATAAAGGACCAGATGTCACTTATGGATGGAGAGAAGCCCTGACTGGTCACACTGAAAGGATATTTCCTGTGTTATCAACAACTTCAACGGAATTGATTATCTTGGAGTGTGCCGCCCACACCAGCAAATTTACTCATGTGAGACTTTCATACCAGATGCACCTTCTCTGCCGTCATTGCGACCCCTACGAATATCTGAAGCCCATCACAGTAGAAAAACCGGATACATTTGTGGAATTGAAGCAGTCCATTTCTCATTTGAATTCTAAATTGGATAATATTATATACATTATGTTTGCATTGGGCTCCACCTACTTGCCATTTATGCTTGAAGGACAAACCCTCCCCGACCAACCGAGCTACCACCAACTTCACCACCTTCTCCGCGACAGGTTCCACACTTTGGATGAACTCCGTTGGGAAATCGACGCGAGACTTATACGGGGTGCATTCGGAAACGCTACATTTTGCACGCACTTCATTCACTGTCCACATTTAGATGACGGTAGAGCATTTAATCAATTTTACAATCCTATGATTGAAACCGCTCTAGTGGGACAGAGAGAATACAGCCATTTCCTCCTTCACTCTCAGCACCTCCAATTTGTAAGCTGTGGAGTGGCAAAGCCCCGTCAGCTTGCTTTTATTCAGCTAATTTCAATATTTGACGGGTATATCTGGTTTTGCTTCACAGTGACCACTCTGTTCATTTCTTGCTTTAGCAGCTGCGTAATGGCCAACTATTCCTCTTCAACCTCCCATATTNAATATTTGACGGGTATATCTGGTTTTGCTTCACAGTGACCACTCTGTTCATTTCTTGCTTTAGCAGCTGCGTAATGGCCAACTATTCCTCTTCAACCTCCCATATTACCTCCCCACAACAATTTTCATTTCGGGAGTTTATCCACAAACATTTCATCTCGTCCCTTCTCTCCTTTTACAAAACCCTTGTAGAGCAAAGTGATCCTTTTAATTCGCAACACTGCAAAAATTTCCCTTTACGTTGGGCTTTCTGCTCCTTTTTCCTCGCCGCTCTTGTTCTCAGTAATGCTTACAAAAACGAAAATATTACCCAGCTCACTTTATCTCGAGCCCCAATTCCTTATGATACGTTGGATGCTTTGATCCACTATAACTTTACAATATATACTAGAATCTACTTTTTCACTGGAGTTGCTCGAATTCATTTAAGCCGCATTCAAAATATTTTTGCCATAATTCCGTTTCCGGTTACTACTGAAATGGCCCGGATTGAGTTTGATTATGAAAGGTTTCAGACACACAAAAAACTAGTTTCAGATGGAACCAAAACTAATTTAAGTACAAAGTACATAATTTACAGTATAACTTACGCTTTAATTCATTTAAGCCGCATTCAAAATATTTTTGCCATAATTCCGTTTCCGGTTACTACTGAAATGGCCCGGATTGAGTTTGACTACTTGTCACGTGGAAACAATCGGAATTATTTGAACAAATCTAGTTTATTTAGTAGTGAGCTGTTCCTGGTAGCAAAATTTGAAAATACATTTAGAGAAGTATATCCAGACTTGAAAACGTTTTCTAACATAACACGACTGGCTCTTAAGTACGCCAAACTGATTCCAAGATTCTTTGATATCCTGATGGATGAAGATGGCTCGTGTGATGTTGTCGGCAGTAATAATTCTTGTAATGTTCTAAAAGATTGTAATAATTCTGCGGTTATCTTACCAGATATTTTAGCACAGAGGATGTATCACACAATGAAACAGAGTGGTCATCATCGAGGGGCTTTCCTAAGTAAGGAGACCTTAGCAAAGGCACAGTATGGGATTAGATTTATGCGGTGGGTGAATCCAATTGTTATTCAGAGGTTACAAGGCCTTTACTCGAGTGGAGTTATGAGTTGGTGGGATGATTTTGTACTAAAGTTTCTAACCAGAATGCGGGTTGGATTCGGAGGGGGCATTGAGAACGCTCCTACTGCTGCTAACCTTGGAGGAAATATTTCAGTTGTGTTTGTTGTCTTGGTTGTGGGTTTAGTGTGTGCTATCATCGTGTTTTTTGTGGAAGGTAGAAATAATCTAGAATACAATTGCAATTCTTGTGTACCTTTTTATCATGAAATTCTTGCAAGTGTGAAAAAAAGTTAAAAAGAAAAATAAGGTGTATATTTTAGGTAACTAATGTTTTCTATTCACATTTTTTAGATAATAAAGCAATTAAATAATCTTTATTGTCCATTAAACGGGGACATTTACAAACAAGTTTATAAATTATTACTTTGTTAGCTAGACTCCTATCAAAAAGTATATTGGCCTTGCCTGGCCATCGCTTCATATAGTAGGTCAACAACAGGCACGGATTTTCCCACGAATTATTGGATTTAGTCTCTTGCTCCAGGAGTATGAATTAAAGCGTAAGTTATACTGTAAATTATGTACTTTGTACTTAAATTAGTTTTGGTTCCATCTGAAACTAGTTTTTTGTGTGTCTGAAACCTTTCATAATAAACTAATTGTTAGCATTTTGCATGAAATTTTCCAACAAAAGTTATTTCTGGCAATAAAAATTGTACTGGTTTCTCGTCGGTGGCGATCTTACAACTAGATCTTTTTATTGGTTTGTTGGCAATATTAAGTGTTATCTCATAATGAGTATTACATCACAATGGATTATTATAATCGTGCCTATTTTACACGTCAAAGTACACTTATTACAAGAATATTGACGCTGTGAAAATAACGATAGAATTTCCTCTAAAATCAACTCAATTATTTTTAGTTCTTTCGCAATCCTGGAAGAAAGTACTGTATTTTTGCTGTGATACCATGTTAAAATCTATGTTCAAACATGTTTATTTACAAATAAATTTTTAGTTCATCTTCCTTTACACTTTCCCACGAAAAAAATCTTGTTAAGAGACGGATAACACAGGTGCTGGTGTAAAGATGGGTAATTCACTACCGGAGAAGTTTATATATGTACCTAAGTAAATTTATAAGCGTTATAGGAAATTCCACAGTTGGCTCCACTTACGAAGTTTGTGACCCTGGGTAAATATGGATATACAACTATCAATTAAATTGTAATTGGCGACATTTGTAGAAGATATTGTAATGAGTAGGATGACGTTAGTTGAAATCACAGGTGGGATGATTGTTTTTTTGTATATCCGATTACGTGTTAAAAATTATAATTGGCATTTTCGTGTTTATGTTGAAATACGTGTACAACATAAGCGTGGTATGTTTGCAACGTAAGACAGGCAATTATACGTTTTACTTTACTTGTAGTTGTTGTAGTAGCTGCTCCTGACATGGTATCACACAGGAGATAGTTAACTAAGATACAAACCGGATTTAATTGTGTGTAATACTTGTACTTTCCACCTTATTTTTTATTTCTGACAGAAAAAACTCAGGGTTAAGCCAAATATAGAATGTAACGAAGCCTAGTTATGCTAACGAGTATTTAGAATTATCACGGGTCACAGCAAGTTTTAAAGTGAAATGTAAATATTACATAACCTAGCTTAGTTTTATTTTCATTTTTTTATTATGGCACGATAGGGTTTGGTTTAAAACATGTTTTAAAAACAAGCGTACATGGCATGGCTTGGAAAGTCGCTAACTTTTAAAAATAAAGAGTTAAAAATTAAGCCAAAGGGGAGTTTGCAAGATTTAGTTATTCTTAGATAATTAGTGTATTTCACTGGTCTGCAAAAAATGTATATGCAGTATACGGTTTTTAAAAACATGCATATTTATTACACTAAATTTCACTTATTTTTTATCTAATCATAGCTCGTGCAGGTTGATTAATCGCTTGCACGCGTTGGTTATTAATAAAAATTAAGTATTCAATACCGGAGAACATTAAGTACGTAAGTACACCTTTAAGCGTTAGTAGAAATTCCGCAGTTTGCTCTTTTCATTCATAGAGTATGTGAAGTGGGGTGAATATGGGTAGTAAGTGACTAGACAACTATCAATAAAAGCCAATCAGAGTCGCTATTTAAAAACAGTTGAAACTATTGATTTGCAGATTACTGCAGATTAATCTATTATGAGTGACATATATATACTATACAAATAGGTATGTAAAACATAAGTGCGATCTGTTCGTAAAGATAATCCCCGTATTGCACATGGATTGCTATAAAAGAAAAACTAGTTTTCATTTTTGATATAAAAAATGAAGCAGCCCTGATTATAGAATGTAGCAAAGCTTAAATGTATTAACGAGTATTTGCAATTCTCACGGACCACTAACAGGTTTTGAGTTAAAATATGAATATAACATTGTGTAACCATAACTTACAGTGGATTCATTTACATTTTAAATATACTTTATTGACGCTAACGAATAATTACGGACAACTTTAATAGGTATTTTATATAAATTAAATGTTTAAAACAGAGTACTTGTATGTAAAATAAAGTTTACAATTAATATTGTGAATTTCCACACAAATAAGTTTCCTAATTTTCGCAACAAACGAGTGATGAACACTTTTACGGTCTTGCATGGCTACAAGCAAGTCGTTTGGACATGACAACCGTTTCTGCAACGCACGTTATGCGGACATGTGGACAATTGCTGAATATCATGAATCCTACGCCTGCAAACCAAACATATTCATTTTAATCACAACCCCAAATAAATGTTCAATGTTAAAAAACCGATTAGCACTGGGATTAACATCCCAACAGCTAAAAATAGTTTTCCCGCCAACGGTAACTTTACCAGCTACAAAAAACGCTGGAACTTTGGTCATTTGTATTAAATATACATAAAACACGAACACTAGTTACCTTTAGAAAATTAACTGATGAAAAATTTTGAACTTAAATTTCGTTAAATTAAAATAAACTGGAATGTTATTTCTAAGCGTTCCAGTTTGTCCCTCCATGTACTGAGTCCCGAGAAAGCTCATATGTAGTCCTGGACACCCTCCAACATTCTCTTAGCTAGACTTTTTGCAAATGCTGCGGAAATCGCGGAGAGGATTACGCTGAAAAAGGAGACGCCAAAATGGGACCGGATTAATATAATAGTTTGTATTGGAATGTAATCGGATTTGAAGACCATTTGGTGCCAGTTATTGTTTATGGGGAGGAGTTTGTATGGACTTGGTAAAAGAAGGACATTGACACCTTTGAAAAACTCCCTAATGAATGTGAAAAGAGTGTGCAAAGCTTTCAGTACACCCTCCCACGTTCCTCATTAGGATAAATGTGAAGTTTTGTTTACTATTGGAAACTGAGTTTGTCCAGGAGATTGCTCAAATAATCCGTTAAATACTTTGCTGTTCCAAAGCTGGGTTCTGAGGATAACTGGTAGATGGAGTAGTTGTTCACAATCTGGAGTGTCCAAGGCCTCTGATTGGGAGGCAGGGGAGTATATAGAGGGTGCTCATTAAATACTATGTAAGATTTTCATCTGTCACTGAGGAGGGAATGGAGGAGCCACTGGATACTGACTGTGTAAGTTGGGGGTATAGGGGGAGACCTGTGGAAAGGTCGGTGGAGTTAATCCAGTTTTCCCCCACTAATTTTTTTCACTTCCTCCATGGTGAGGCATCCGATTACTATAAATTCAATTATTATAATTCCAGATATGCAATCGGGACTGAGGGCGCATAAAACATAAAACAATTAAAATTATATTTGATTTAAAAGTTTGTTCACACTTTTTGTTGGAATCAGGGTAAAACAGAAGCGAAGCTCTGTTAGATTAGTTGGATATTGTATTTTTACCACCTGCAAATTTCCAATACTTTTTATGAATACGGTTACGTTGCATGAGTTTACTATTGCTAATTTAAGATTTGGAGTATGTGACAACTGGCTTTGTAAATGTATATGTAAATACACATGTATAATTTTAAACTTAACTTTTCCTGGAAATGTTTCTGCTACTTGACCTACAGCATTGCTTTCACATTAATAAGTAGAAAGCTTAGGAGTAAATATTCTGATAACATTTATTAGTCAACTTAATTTTTTTTTTGGAAAACATCTTGCCATTCTAGTAGATTTGAAATCTCGAACTTGTAGAAAAGTAATATAATATTTGGTATTTATTAAAACAACATAATGTGCAATATAATGATGTTCATAATAATGATTGGTATATATGATGATGGTATGCACACATATTTTATTCAAAAATAAAATATATTAGTTGCATATTACCAACAACCTGCTATATTAAGTACCCAACGCAAAACGAAAACAAAAAAATTAACCAGTCAACCTCTATGAACAAATTAACTTGTGAATGAATTTTTCACTGATTTACAAAA
>JAHZNG010000738.1:0-31691 GCA_027744375.1 Orchesellides sinensis
AAAAAATGTGAATCCATTGTACATTTTGTAATCCTTATGTACGCAAGCAAATGTTCAATACAAACATGTTGTACGGAAAGAAGAAGCACGTTATGCGTAAAGAATAATTCGGTTGCGAAGAACCCAAGGTACATTTTGTACTTACTTCAATAAACTAATACAAAGTTTTGTAAAATTTAACTTCTTTAAATTGTACCCCTCATCTCATCTTTCGACCGAAATGTTTCTTTCTTTTAATTTTAAAATAAGGTTTTCCGGCTTCCCTCTCCGCATTCCTGATACGAGCTAAAACAAATGCAAAAAATGTTTAATTTGACGGGCTACTTATTGACAACATACATACACCGTACATTTCTTAAACTTCTATGCCTCAGTTCATTTCATTCAACACCCAACGCAATTTGTGCCCTCGGGGTTCAATCCTTCGATCATCTTATTTACTAATACGAAGAATCATCTTTTCAACAATGTAAAACAAACACCGCAAACGTATGACTTTCAGCTAGGTAAAATGCATACTGAGGTTCAACAAAAATGAAAATTAATGGTAATAATACATTTGAAGAAGTTACACATTTCCCATGAAACACGTTGAATTTGCTATAATATAATTTGAAGCTGACTGATGGCCCAGGTATAATTATGATGATAGGGGTCAATAAGCGTAAAAACACGCAGAGTAGGAAGTTTTTTTCATTTGTGTCCGCGACACTGTAAGCTGGAGTCAGTGTAATTACAGGGTTCTCTGGCACGTAGCAGACGAAAACACTAACTAGACAAGAGTGAATAAGGGAGGGACACAAAATGCAACATAATAAACACCTTTAAGGGATGATAGTCCACTCTCCTCAAACCAGACCAGGTTTCACAGTTCCAGTCCAGTATATAATCCACAACAGGTAAGATCGGAAGCATAAAAAACCTACGCTCATGAATCTAATAATTATTGTTCATGGAAAGAACAAGAAGTGGCGAAGGTGTTATCTTCATTACTTTTTCGTTAACTGTCATTCACAAGTGGACTGTGGAAATGCAAATGTGGTATAAGTAATATATGCAGGTGATGGTATGATCTAGTTTTTTAGAAAGCATAAAAATTATATTGGTTAAGTAAAAGTAGAACATTCAAAAGTGTAGGAGCGGAATTGGACTTGCATAATAGGTATACACATAATATTTATCTAAATGGTGAAACATCTTTAAAACTGGAATATTTGTAGGCAATGAATATCTTATTAGATATGTTGTTTATGTTAAGCGTTTGCATAATATGATAATATTAAAATGTGCAGTAGTCCCTACACCTTGGCTACTGAACTACCAGAATGCATTCGAAGTGACCAAAGCATTTTACTTTTTTTTAACAATCTTTGAAGACACAATTTTTACCCTAGCTGTTCCTCCCACTCCATGTTTTATACTTGATGTTGTTGCTGTTTCAATGCAATAATAACTTATAATCTGAACGAAATGGTAATTAGTACATCTTCAAGGATCAACCAAACTGTTGTTCCTCTCACCTCTTAAAACGCTACCCTTACAACTTTTTTTTACAAAAACGTAATTAGAAAATGATTATATTCAAAATGCCTTACGCTTTGAGACAAAAGCCAACATTTTCGTAGTCTTTATACAAAGTAATACTGTAATTTTATTATTTCCTTTGTTGCAACTGCAGTTAGCATTTTTTTAAAACATTGCGATAATGATAAGATTATCTTTTCGACTAACACAACTTCTCTGACTCATTAGACATTCAGCTGCAGTTTAACTATTAGGAACTAACAGCTTTGTGTCTTTTTCTCACTAAATAGCGACAAAAAATGTGGAATAAATTACGCTTATAAGTTTCTTAGCAGACTTGTTAACAAACTGAGTTTTTATTCGTTTGAAACGCTGCGCTGATAGAAAGAATTTAAAGGAAGCAACCCTCTAAGGTTTCCAAAAACGTAGTTTGCTACAGTTTTAACAACGCCGCTTTCAGATTGACAGAGAAGAAGAAAAAACAAGACATCTCCTCAGGGATACTCGAGGTGATGTAACGTTAGCACTGATGTAACAAAGCCTACCATAATAACTGCATGAGCCATACACTTTTTCTCTTATCGTAATTCGTCTCAAAGTGACGTTATTCCGACCTGTCTATCTCTGCACGACAGCCTTCGTACTTTTTAACAGCACGTTTACATGCATTTTTATATTACATACATAGTAGTTGGCTGAATGGATTTGAATACTGACTTGCACTGTCTCACCTTTTTATGGGGAATGAGTCAGTTTATGGTAATCGTGAAGATGGTGATGATGAATGAAAATAAAGGATTCCAGTCACGGGAGGAATCCGAAATTAAATAATATATCCACTCACTCACCTCCTCTCTCTGTTAAAATTAATGACCTAGAGGTGGAATGAAAAGGCGACAACCTTAAAAAGATATGAGATCAGATCAAATGAGCCTTGAGCAGCTTCTTCATTTTCTTCTCGCTGAATGGAATGGAAAGCAAAATATATAAAATAGTTGGTGCATTCACATGAATTGCACTCGCGGTTATATCGTCACACTGTTTCCACTTGTAAGAGCCAGCAGCTGCTGTTATGCATATCATGATGATGGCAACAATGCCTTAAAAGCATAAATTCAAATCACACGTCTCATCTTCTTGTGCTACATAATCCCTCTACAGTATTTACATATCTCTTCAATCTTTCTTTTGAATATGCTACTTGTTGCTTTTTAATATTTTCATGCTAGCCTGAGCTACTGGAAGAAATCCAAAGATGTTCCAAGCTCTTTCGTGCATTTTAGGTAAGCTAAGCATGCATAAATGATCTTGCCATCCACTCTAAAGTAAAATGTAAAATACTGAACCAAAAGTAATTTTCATGCTTCAAGTCCTTTCTCTTGTATCTTTCAAGATGTACTTAATGTCAGAAGCTATATTATGCATTGCTACATATATTACAGCAGACTGAGCAGACGTTATTGGGCTTTATCTAATCTATCACTGGAATGCAGATTATTATTAGTACAAGGGATTCAATGCAAATCGAAAAATCATTGTGATAACGCTTTCATCATGATATTAAAGAAAAAGTCAAGTGCATCTTTGCTAGATTCAAGATATTTCAAATTAAAAAATTACGGTTTCCGGATCAGATGAGTGGAGATTGCAGCGAGGATTAGATGTGTTAATTATGAGCATATGGATGATGAATGATGATAGTATTAGGCAGTGAGGATCTAATTTTATGATAAAAATTCTATTCTTCCTAAGGATTTATTGTATGAAAAATATAAAGCTATGAATGTGGCGAGTTACTTGTAAAAATATGGAAATCCCAGACTACTGGTTTTTAAGATAAATATGTAGACCTATCATAGTTAATAAGCTTCATTAAAATTTACAACGCAACTCAATTTGAAAATCTACATTACAAAAACATGGTTTCTTTAAAAAGTATGCTTTTCATTACCGAATTTCGTATTTATTTATCCAATTTTAGAAGTAACATATGATTGTTAAGGTTTTATTCTTTCCAATAAACTCGTATCTTGCAAGGAAATACACGAAGCATTACTTTACTTAAAATGAAGTAAAATAAAACCTGGATGCGCAGAATCTCACCTTGCTATTTGTTTAACAGATGATACTTTCAACTAAATTGCATCTTTAATATATGAAATAGATGCTGAGTTTTAATTTTTTAAAAAATATCCTTTGTTCATAAAGTGAATTAAATACTATACCCTTGGCATTCACAAGAGAAAGAAAAGTACTTTCTTTTATTACTCCTCCAATCTTTTTGTTAGGATGCACGAGAGGATGAAAATAGGGCTTAAACTATGTATACCAAGTACTTAAGCTGAGAAAAAATCATGAATGCATCTCCACTTCTACTTCCCAACAAAAAACGCATTTATTATTTGTCTGCTCCACAACACAACATTCCAAATTCCAATTCACATATAAAGTAATGCAGGATCTAAGTAAGGAGCCAGTGTACTAATTCTTTGTCAAACTACTGTTGCATTGGAATGAAATTATTCCATGCATTTATAACGATTTATTTGGTAGTTGCTTCATTGCTTCATGAAAACAAGAAATGGTGCATAGTATAAATTTAGATACTATTGTAAAGAAAGTTAAAGGAACCAATAAGGAATGTACATATAATTTGATGCTTCATACATTATCTCGCTCAAAGCATGTTTCAGCTCATTGCATTATCTAAAGATGAGAGCCCATTTCAAGGATTTCATTTCATTTCTCACAACATTTGTTACAAAGGAAAGCACCTTACGTGTCACATTATCATGATGCAGTATTAAAAGCACAAGAGCCCTTTATAAAGTAAGACGGCTATGCACTTACATATAGGTATCCATAATGTGTGCATAGGTCCATTAAAAATACAAATAACAGTAGTTATAATAGTCAGTCACTTGACAATAGAGTAAATCCGAAAAAAATCAAAGCAATGCATTTTTCACATTTTATTTTATTGTATCATCGTACGAGCTCTGTGGAATGTGGATAATGGAGGCTGTAAGAGGAATTCCTACAACTGAGACTTTTCAGTAGTGGCAGTAATTATTAGTCTAGTTTCTTTCAAGACGTTCTTACACATTTTTACACACACACAAAATCTCATTTGCTCACTAATCCATCCATTCAAGAAAATATAAGGAGAGGTGTCATGTAGCTCTATAGTGAAGGTTTCAGTAGTAGTCTAATAATAGTTACTTTTTAGAGCTTTTACAATCTCCCTTGAAGTAATTTAGTATTAATTTATTTCAATATATGGTACAATATTATGACAGAATGAAATCCTAGCGTGCACATGGCATTTCCAATGGCTGCATTTTATCATTAAGTCGATAAAATTTGATGCTGGGACAGAAATAAGAGAAAGACTTTAGAAATGGAAGATTTTTTTGGATCTATCTGTACAAAAGACTTACATCCTATCTTCGCTTACACAAAGATCAACTAAATGCATACATGCGGCAATGTGTTGCATTGTATCTTGTAAATTAATGTCTTATCAACAAGTGCAAACAATAACAGCACAGCGGCAAGTTATCTTTAATACCTTATGCTTCTCAACTCATGTCATATGGAACCTCTCATCACATTCTTATATCGTCAGCTGTAAAACACTGTAATATTAGTAAAGAAACCCAAGCCAATGCAGCTACATTTCAAGATAATTATGGTGAGTTATCACCTCCAAGTCTACAGATAAAAATGTATTGAAAGATTTTCAATGTCAAAAGCATTTTTATTGCAGAGACACGGGGATATAATATGTTCACATGTGTACAATTGCAGCTATAGAAATCATGGAATATACGCCAGCATATATGACTATGTCTAAGATCAAAGTTACCAAAATAAAGTAAACCCAAGCTCTTAATACAAACTCACAATAGATAATCAGTGGCGGCTGGAAAAAACTAATGGTCTATATTGGTCACACATCCCTTCAAAATATCTTATTTTGTGACGGAAATGCATCTTTTTATCACCAGTAATGATTATCATTATGGCCAATATCGGACCCTTAACCGCCTTGTAATATAGAGAAATAATGTTGTTATTGGAGAGAGGTAAAGAACTATAAGTAGAATGGTTAGTTTTTAAGTAAGAAAAATTACTGAAATAAATGGAAAACGGGTAGTATAATACTGTCTTGTTGCTTCTGTTCCTCAATTTAATGTGTTCACAAAACTCATTCAGAGACGTTCTACCCCATTACTTCCAAGTTAGGTAAAAGCTTATGGGTTGGTCTTAGCTTGATGTGAAACAAAAGACATTTTTCAGAGTATCTTAAATTACCTCAGAATATTAAGGATGATACATACAGGTGCAATCCTTATTTTCTTTTATCCAGAAGCGCATTAAAGATGAGCAGGCTCGTTAACACATCCCTTGAGCAGAATTAAGGACTATCCCTCATTTTTCACACAGTAATAACCAGGAAAACGGGTAGTATAATACTGTCTTGTTGCTTCTGTTCCTCAATTTAATGCGTTCACAAAACTCCTTCAGAGACGTTCTACCCCATTACTTCCAAGTTAGGTAAAAGCTTATGGGTTGGTCTATGCTTGATGTGAAACAAAAGACATTTTTCAGAGTATCTTAAATTACCTAAGAATATCAAGGATGATACGTACAGGTGCAGTCCTTATTTTCTTTTATCCAGAAGCGCATTAAAGATGAGCAGGCTCGTTAACACATCCCTTGAGCAGAATTAAGGACTATCCCTCATTTTTCACACAGTAATAACCCCTTCACACAAGAGTCTCTGGATACCGACAACTGATTTCAAAGCAGGTATAATTTTACTCAACACCACAAGAAATCAAGGAGATTGATCGCCACGTCTCTAATCACAAGAAGACGAGCCTTCCTTCATCTCCAGAAAATAGGATTTTTTGTTGTTTACAGCATTGGTCAGGACGTATTATACCATGAAAGATGTACATTCATGAAACAAGACTTGGGTAAAAAAAATGTTGCATCCGTCCTTACTTCTTCCTTGCACTTATACAATGTTGTTTCATAAACAACACCTGTATCACACAAAAGTCACGAATATCCTGTATATCACTGGAGAAAATTATGCTACGATGATATGATTAGGCTTTCAGTTTCGTAATAGTGTGCGTATATGCACATTAAAATGATTCTTTAACATGATCCTTCAGCTTCTATCTCTCCCTGCATTACCTTATACAATCTGAGATCCATAGACAAAAATAAAATGCAATATTTTGTGTTATTCCAGGAAAAATATCTTGAAGAGTACTTGAAAACATTTACCAGGCCGGATATGAACAGTTCAAGCAAACAACATGTAACGATTTCACTTGTAAGAAAACAACTTTAAGAGTTTTAGGGTGCCTTCGGCAGTCTGAACTAATTCTGATCCTTTCTTTCATTCACGCTCAGAAAAATGTTCACCAACTCTACTTTTCTTAACAACGCATACAAATATACACTGTGAAAATTACTTTTCAGAGTGGGTAATGCTAACACTCTGACACAATGCAATGCAAACACAGATAGTGAATATATGAGCGACACATGAAATGTATATTTTTTCATTAAAGTTACAACTAACATGCACATACAAAGAACAAGAGTTTCAACAATAATATATATCTTTTTTCACTGAATACATATTTGAATCAGCTCGCTATACACAGAGAACAAACATTACAGCAAGAGCTGTTGGCAGCACAAAGCCACAGAGGCAACTGGAGTACATCTAGCATCCTAACCTGACATATAATAAGCCATCAAAGAAGCTTCTTTTCAAAAACTCCTCAATCCCATATGAAGTTTATAACCTTCCACCAGCTACAGAATAATGACACTGTGCATGCGATTCAATAAACCATGTACCTAACCCAAGAGTAAAGCCAAAGCCAACCTGTGAAGCTCTTCTCTGTGTTCTCTCTTTATAAAATATATGCTCATATGTGTTATGTATGCCTCTTCTATGCCAGAACAACAAAAATCACAAAACTTAACCGATGACTAGTGAACTTTATCTGTGTTCATGTAGCGAGTAATGTGCACGCATATGAACCTTCTTTTCTTTTCGTCTCTCGCCGGTGTTGAATAATAAAGTATTGTAGCATGAACATGTCAAAAACTCATAGGCAAGCACATACCTTTACTTACAAGCATGGTGAACTAAATATAATAATATGTCATTTTGACCAGGTCGCAACTTTCTTTGAGAGTTACTTTGCAGCTTGCCTCGCTACTGCTGCTGATGATAAGTAGGTACATGAAGGTGACCAAACCACGACCAGGTGAATTATTCAGAAGCTTTGAGCATAAGTAAATAGCCATGCCCATGTCACGAACAATACAATAACAAGAGTGAAGCGTAGAAAACTAATACATATTACAACGGTATTTCCTCATTTCAATTCCCGTCTTAAGTAAAAGTTTTTAAATAGGAATTTGGAATCCAGAATGAGCCCCTTTATTGAAATCAATGTTTAGGTTTTACAATGAAAATTTTTATTGTGTTCACTACTGCCGATAATTGTTTGCTATTATTACTATTTTAGTGGCCTGCAAACGTTCCTTTTGCATTCTTCAAAATTTTACGAGCTTCCAAGCTTCCTCTCTAGATAAAAAAAAAACTATTGTACTCCAGGCATCCTCTATAATTATGTATCCACTCGTACAATGGTTATGTCTAACTGGAATTTTGTTTGCAAACTTGCATGTTTTCATATCCGCAACAAGCCTAAACTGTTGTGATTTATTAATGATCAGCCTAGTTAAGTTTTTGCTTCTGAAAATGAGAAAAATACTCAGGAATTTTTTTCCTTGTTAAGCCCTGGCAAGAGATTAATAGGTACTTGATGAAGGATAAATGGCTCTTGAGTGAAGGGAGAACACGGAAAGAAAGAAGTATCAGGCGCCGATGATGCATTCTAGGGAAGGTGTACGCATACATAATAAAATTCTAATCTTGAAATATCCGTTTGCACGCATGTATGTGTGTAAGACGCTCATTGTAAGTTCATAGTTCACATTCTAACACGATAGGCGAGGCGTATTAACAAGAAACATTGGTTTTATGTTGTAGTTTGAGTTTATTTCTTTCAAGAAAATATTTCCCCCTGCTAATACGTTTTTGATATATTGTGTCCGATGAGCATTGTACAGATCAACAACAATCTAGCTTCTTCTTTATCTAGATTTTTACTCATAGAAGCTGCTTTGTTATTTTAAGGGATATGTTTTGGTAAAGCTTGTAGCTACCGTAGCAAATCCGATGTTACCTCAACATGACGTTTGACCAAGGAGGAGAAAAAAGTAATTCTTTTGAAAATCCTTTATTTTTTCCAAGGGTCCCTTCCTTTTGGACACGCTCACACAATTTTGTAGGCATTTCCTTATTCTGTAAGCCTTCAAGAGAGATAATCATCCTCATCCTCGTGTAGTCATCACATCTTACAAAAGTAAAATGGGATGAGCATGGACAACTCGTCTGCAAAGCGACAAACAAACGTATGCCAACACACCATAACAATAATGAAAGGGAAGACACATTATTGCTGCTGGACTAACTAACAATCTAAAAAAGAGACTGTGAAGGAGTATACTTAAAGCAATCCTACCGAATGCAATATGTTCCCTTTTGTTATTGTTTAAAAAAGGTTTATAATTTTACTGCTCTCCTTATTGCTCCTGCTTCTTTGTGAGCAACGGCAACATTACATAATTTATTGAAGATGTGCATTAGCTCCAAATTCTTAAAATAATACAGAAAAAAAAACAACATGGCAGGTGAAATGCCAAGGTGCAAGAGGAGTGATTTGAAAAAATCATGAATGCCTAAAAGAATTAGGTATAATGCTTACAAGAAAAGTCTTTCAAGAATGAAATATTACCACAAGGAATAATCACTTTGACTTGATATATACTCTTTCCTCCGAATCACTTTAAATGTACAAGTTACACTTATCCAAAATGTTGACTTTTGAAAAATAATTGAAACGGGGAAGGCTCAAGAAACGACAAACGACTCTGCACAGTCCAATTAAAATCTCGCTTCATTCATCTCCGCAGTCGCTTTAATTTTCTACGATCAACCTCCTACCAGAGCTAATCTTTCATTTCAGCCTTATTGTCCGACAAACCTTTTTCTAAATAAAAAGGAATATTAACTATACTCAGTAAATGAACTAAAGTCCTAACCTCGCTTATCATCTTTTTGAATTCTTACATAAGACTAACTTGTCGGATCTTTGTCTGTTCTCTGTGATTCGCTTAGTAACTTTACGTTGGCCATACAGTTTGCATTCATATTTAATAGAAGTAGTATTTTAAACACTATTTCATTTCTAATTTCATATGTATGAAGTGATATTGCACGTAATTGCTTTTCCATCAAAAACACTGCCTCTATCCTGAGATTTGCAGTAGATTTATTACCAAATAAAGACGATATTTATGCATGAAAAATTATCTCATGCATCAAAATAATATACATATATAACACTATATAAAATGTAATCTCGCGGTGATTTTGTTTGTTTGAATCATATTTAAAAGTTTACATGCGCACCATAATACCCGATGCTTAACATCATTCCAATTCAAAACATTAAAGCAAGAATTTCATTACCATCTTTCATAAATCAGTTTGCCTAATAGAGCTTTCACCTACGTTATATGCTTATTGTATCATAAACGTTTCCCTGAATTTAATGTTATTCCAATGAATTAGGTGCGTTACGTGATAGCACTGTTTGAGAAAATTGGGGACGTCATGCAGAGTTATAAAAAAGAATAACCGTATGAGATCACTCTGGTATTTTGAAAGCAGTAAAAATACAAACAAACATAATTTACAACTGTATGATTAAAATTTGTTCAAAACATGGGATACCGTCTGTATTTTTAAAACACATCCTTGTGAAGAAGAAAACATACTTGTGCAGTACTATTAATTTGGTACCTTTATTTTAAGAGTATTGTCTAACTGACTTGCCTTATGTATTTTCAAAACTGCATTTTAAGCTAACAAGTAAACATCGGTAGGTACACGTCAGTTGCCTAAATTCTTGTAAGCAAATCCCGTAAGGAGTCTTAGGGGTAAGAATTTTATAGAAAAAGTTAAATGAATAATTTAATTGCGATAAACTTGCAGCATATTTTAAAAAGGACCATTTTTTCATAGCGTTTTACAAATTTCAGATTTGTAGAAAGCAAACTTCATGACAATACTTTTACATATGTTGTTACAACCGACTATGATGAATTCCAATGAACTGAATTAATCTAAATTGTATAAGCCTATTGTCACCTTGCTAGTTTGCCAAACTTGAAACTACTCAAAATTGCATACGAAATTTGATGCTCTTGCTCTCTGCGAAAGTCTGAAAGGTTTCATTTTGATTAACTGCATACTGCAGTTCAAGGTGCAAGCAGAAGAAAGTCTGGTTTAGGGTAAGGTGTTATTTTCCTCTGGGAGATTTTCGGGACTTATTTATCAAAAGGAATATGCATCTTTTAATACCCATGCCTAAAACTATAAAGTATATTCAATTCACTATACACTCTAATAGGTATGTATGTATGCATTGGTTTTGTATGCATTTTTAACAACTCCGCCTTTCTGTTCAGCAATATTAAACAGGATTCCACTTTATTTACATACAGACGAGTCACATTCATATTATTGCTGGCGTCAGAATGTCAGCTCAGTTTTTGATTCTCAAGCCAACAAGATCAACTTATTTGATACAAAATTACCGACAGCATTTATTCAGTCAGGCTCTATTGCCAAAAAGCGGCTGCTGTGCCTGTTTCGTAGAGAAAGACATTGTACGATTACAAAGAATAATCATAATAATATTGTTATGATAATAACAATCTTTAAAAAATTCATAATACCTAAAACGTAGACAAAAGCTTGTATTGTACGTTCGTTCCTTATCCCTGAGTGAATACAGCTTATACCGATGCAATTCTCGGTTCCCTTCCAAGAAATTCTTAAAATTCATCTTTGTTTCAGATATTCTTTAATTAGATACAATTTAGACAATAAAAGAAAACTCAGTTACTAAATGTAACCGCATTATACATACAAATATATTTATTTTATTCTTATTCTAGAATGGCAACAACAACCAAAAATCCAGATGAATAACAAAATAGCTTTAAGGTGACACTCGGCTCCCAGAAAGTCATGAAAAATCAATTGAACACATGAATTATGTAGGCCTTCTGATCACAACAAAAATTCCATCGACAAAAGTCAAGTGGTTTAACCTGCCAAAACCTGCGCCAGAAGAATAAGTATTGCTAGTAAGCTTGTACTGTGCACTTTTCGAAATTCCATTTAGCATAACATAAAATGTTCATATGTACTAGAAAGCAAAAATTGCGCATATGGATGGATATCAAATTGATATCAAAATTCTCCGACTGATCATTTGCTAAAACAGCAATAGAACAAAATACACGCATCTATGCAAACATGTTTAGCAATAGTTAAACTTATTATAACTGCATGGTATAGTACCTTACACACAAGCCTATATATTTGACAACAATGAACCATCAAACCACAAGAAAATCTCCATTGTACAGACAACAACAAACCTAGATGCTCGTTTTTGCGGTTTCAGTATCAAGTTACAACATCAGAAGGATGTGCATTCTATGCAGAAAAACATGACTGCTCAAGCCTTAGATGTTTGCATTTTTGATTGACTTAAACTAATAATTACAGCTGCCGCAATTCAAGATTTGGACCATCACCTTTAAGACAATGGAGACAGAATATACGACAATCAAAATGGAAAGAAAAATAAAATTATAATCTACAAACTGAAAACTAACATTTGACGAGCTGAAATTTTTTAATGCCACTAAAACCAAGAACCCCATGCTGTGAATAATTTATGATGGATTTGATTTAATAGTAAAGATTTGTTTAGATCTAAAAAAAATCAAAGGCCTAGATTAAAGATTCTTGTCCTGTGAATAAGTCAGCATCGTACATCCGGATCTTGCGTCAAACGCTTAATTTGTTTTTTGTGTGACATGACAAGAGAGGTGGTCAAACAGATTGAGAAAGCCTAAAAAATACTTAGCCGTATCATAAACTAGTTTGCATTGCTCACCAACAGTAAGTACAAACACAACACCCATTGTCTTCTTAAAGATTTTAATATCAATCATGAATCATATCATTGATAAATATTGGATTATCCTGATATGACTGTAAAGCATCATTAAATCCTCAAAAGTTGGGAGTTTACAAGTCATAGGTTATCTTTACTTTTACCTTTACGAAAGCACATATGTACATACCTATGTGATTACCGTTCGTAAGAACTAAAACCTTAACCAACCCCAATAATAGCAAGAATTATTTTAAGTACATGCATGCGTGGCCATTGAATGACAGGGATTGCGTCCACCACCTGCTCACGTACGCTCTTGGAGTTCTATATCCACGAAAATGAAAACAAAATACAGGAGCACTTCATCTAATATAAAAAACTCAACCTTTTCAAAATGAGCTGTAATTATATTCTGGAGAAACAAAACCTTCCATATGTATTGTAGGCAAAAATCATTTCATTTCATCTTTTTAAAGGATCACCTAAGTAAAAATGTGTAGACCCGACCTGAGATCTTTTTGATCTGGAGTATTATATTGGGCACAGGCCTACCACACCAATTCAATAAACCGATTCACTCCTCTCTCACCATTTTGCTCCTACACAGTTGGGCACACACACATACAGCCAAACACTCAGTCAGTAGCTCGAAACTAATCATTACTGATCCAAATGAAAACCCCCCACATGCAATCATTCAAGTAGGGCAAAATAACGTGTGGCTTACTCACATCGTTTATACTAACTTAACACAACAAAAAGACAAGAAATATTGAAAGTAGAGAATCTAAAGTTACACAACCGAAAAAACTAAAATAGTAAAAAGTGTTGTGTTCGAGAAGAAACTGTTTTGTTACAGACAACTTGTGCCTTTTTCAACTTCCATCTTCCATGTGTTATGCTCCAGAAAACGCTATTTTAAGACAAACAACTGCGTACATTATGTTTACGGGTTACTATATATGGATACATATATTCACCCAAATAATGAGTTTTATAAGAAAATTAGGCATTTTACTCGACACTGTGTATTCAGTGTATCATTCACGAGAATATTGTCTGCTTCCGTCAACAAAATATATGGTATTAATGGTATTGTTTTGGAGCCCTTGGTTTCATTTGAAACCTTAATGTTTGTATTTTGAAGCATCATGCAGGCCTATGTATGTTTGTCTGACATTTCTATGCAATTCTGGACCAAAATATGACCCCGGATAAATTACTCCCCTAAGCTTCTTAAAAGCGTTATCAGTAGTGTAGTATCTCTATGTGTGTGTAATGAGTTCCTGTAAATAGAGCTTTTCATAAATTAAGGGCTTGACTACTTTGAATTGACTTCACGTTCACAGCGTCATGCACTATATCTAGCCTAAATACACTTTATCTGTTGGAAGATCAGGATTGGACGCACAGAAACAGATAAACCCTAACTTTTACTACACCATATGGGTAAGCATATAAAACCCATAATTGTAAACAACGGAAAAAGTCTTTTCTTCCAATCCTATTAAAATAATGTATCTCCATCAAACCTCAAATCTTGTCTGTATATTGTCTATAATCTTAGTTTTTCAAGTAGCTGGGGACTTTTACAGACCACACGCGATCCGATAATTATAATTTCGGAGAGTACTGGTAAAATGGAATATTACCAAAAAAATCAGGTTATGTAACAGGATACGTAATAATAAAGCGTAATATGCATTTAATTCTACTTCAAAATAAATTGGACTGTGACTGTGGTGGAATTAAACGAAAACTTTGTTGAACCGAATAATTGAAACATCAGGGTCTGATTTCTGTTGAAACTCAGAACGGAAGTTGAGACTGAGATTACATCTACAAGTTTGTTTTGCAGTATTCATTGCAACCAGCTATTACTGTTCTGTCCAGGTAAAATTAAACCCGCAAGCATGGGCTGCAATTATTTGATGAAGTATTTTTTAAGTTATTACTACAAAAACTTAATTGCATCAGGGATGGGCGTGGCAATGAACTTGTGATATCGAGCCTTTCCTGGAAAATCACATAGCCTCATATTCTTATGCGGAATCTTAAAAAGTGAAAGTCTATGGGCTTTCACGAGAGTAAAAACGTTGAAAATAGATACTATTACAACGAATTGATTTAGCTATTTCATGTTTCTAATTACAGACATGAACAATTATTGTCTTTAGAACCCATTTAATGTTTTCCATTTGTTTAGGCTAAAAGTATAGGATTTTAGGCTGAGCCTGGCTTTACTTATTTCAATTATCTTTGGTTCAAATGAATTTGTAAAATACATACGTAGACAAACGATAGGATTACTTTGTGAACATCCTTGCAATTATAGAATAAAGTATTTTTAAATCTAAACAAACAAACAACAAACCTAAAGGTCCAAAAAAATTTAGTGAAATGTTTGATATATAATTAAAACCAATATATCAGCCTTATACAAAATCATACATATGCACTCGAGACCTGCACGTAGTTCAAAGGAAATCACGAGTATTCTCAGAAATAATTTTGAGTTTAAATCTTACCTCAGCATGAGGGAATGCAAGCCAGAGGGCTTTTCTCAAAACTTTGTTGGCGCTCAGCTTCCAATGATCTTGATATCGTCTTGACAAGAAAGCTTTTGACTGACACCACGGAACGACTAACGACTTTGAAAACACATCAGCTCTGGCTTGCAAACGCCTATCAAAGCAAAACAAAGTGTACGAAAACAAATTAAAGTAAAAACACTTTTTTATATCTTGTTAGTTATTTACGTGAATGCATAATATTCTGAACTTGTTGCATTCTAGGAACGCACTGATAAGACTTGGATCCCTCTTGTATTCTATAAAACTTTAGCTGCCTTTCCTTCAGGGTTTTTAAGCGTGCTATAAAGCTATATTGCATTGTCTTTAATCAAAAATTACGTCATGCCTATCAAAATAAGTTAAATCTGTAAGCAATCCATTTCTCATTCAATCTCATCCATGAATCTCAACCCGTTTATTTTTTCAACTAAATCGATGAATTATAATGCATCTTGAGAACATTATATTTTATTACACTCATCCACGACAAAATGCATGCAACCAAGCTTCATCACGAACATACCACCATCGCATACACACTGCACCTTGTAATAGTCACTCAAATGTATAAAATGCTAAAGAAAGAGTAGTCATAAAACACAAAAAGACTGCTTTTTTTGTAACAACACAAAATAATAATAAACACTAGTTAGTCAAATGGCATTATGATATGATACAATATAGAGAATTATATCCCACCCAAAAATGACTCACACAAAACCACTAATGTACTCAATCGAGCATGGTATACACACACATACAGTAAATTTTTGTGTATGCCCAGATTTCATTCACTGCGCACCTCTTTTCATATTATTCACGAGTGTCCAGTAATAAATTGAAAATACCACCAGCAACGCTGGTAAGATCATACAATAAAAAATTGCAAAAATTTGCAAGTCTATGGGCAAACTTGTTCCACCCCCACCCTCAATTTGGCTTCATATCAGGTTGATCGTCTTGACTTTTAGCGACAGCCGGTTTTCCACTAAATTCTCAATTTAAAGACTTATAACTCATCCTGAAAAAAATATCCGATGGGTCCATTCAATGTTTTTTCTTCATTTTCTTACGGCAATATGTACAATATGGAAGCAATATATACAATGGTATATTCTAAAATAAGTTGGCTAAGTAAACAGGCTATGTTTGTGCTTCAACATTAAATTTTTGTCTTCTTCCATTCATCCAATCAAGAATTTTGATGCATTACACAAAGCTACAGGGAACAAGAAACATATTGCCTAAACTAGCTATTCTTTTAAAAAACACTATCATTTTTTATTTTATGAACTAAGCATACATTAAGTCAACTTTTCTGTCTCGAAATGCAACCGAGAGCTCACGATTTTTTCTGCATGTACGGAAATTTTCTGTACTTATATTATCCGTACAACTCTACCCCATTCAGTTGCAATGTGACACGACTCTGATGGCCAACAACTTATTGTCGTCATGATCAGAAACATCAACACGAACCAACATTATAATTATTATCATGATGCTGTTTGCCTGAGCAATGCTTAAAAATATATTATGTAGAGCCTTAGGACATTTACGTTTTTTGACTTCACCTTCTTGTTCCATCATCCATTCATAAAAATCTTTACGAATTCTGCATATCATATGCCGTGCCCGTTTTAGAAGAAAATTTGGATATTATTATCGTTAATTCATAGATTGCACGGTGAACTCAGCTGGTTGAGATGGGTGAGACAACTTTTTATGCAATGATTACTTTTAAAACTTTAATGAATGAGGAAAAATTCTTGTGTTTAGTCCAGTCTAAGAGTATCCACATAGTCACACGTTACAATTCCAGAAATCTGCATACCTGTATGTGGTTAGCAAGCGTGTCCTCATCATCGCTAACTCAAACTTGCTATACCAAACGTACATTTGCCACCATTCATGGTACCTTGCTAATTTTGCATTCATCTGGATAATACAAACTTGCTAATGAAACTACCCAAAAAAATCTTTCGTATCTGTATTCATTTTCATTCCTTGATGATTTGCTTTGTCAGGTGTCCGACAGCAATTTACGGCAGTAGTTGGTTACAAACCGTCAAACTAAGTGAAGATTCCATAAAATTATGAATTTTACCTTGATTCCATGCAGTCTTTCTTTCTTGAAAGAAAGCGAACTGCTTCTGTTTCGCATGTTGTGCAGAATACTTGTAGATATTTCATACATAGGTAAGTTTTCCTACTTCTGACGGATTTTGTTTTTATAGAATGCACATGATTTACCAGTACATTATGCAGCGCACATTTAACGACTGTCGGACTGTCATAGTACGACCATTCTCATAAATATCGCCGAAGTATAGAAAAACGTCTTTGCATTTTTGTGAAGACTAATTGGATGTTTCATCTCACTAATCTAAGTATACGTAATTACCAGTCAAAAGGGGAGAAACTAATCTGGTTTTCTTCTGTAAACATGCAGTATTGAGTCGCAAAATTTAGTCAGTGTAGGATAAACTCAAAAGAAAAATTATGCACATATGCNCAGTATTGAGTCGCAAAATTTAGTCAGTGTAGGATAAACTCAAAAGAAAAATTATGCACATATGCAAAATTCATCTGTGCTCCTCTAAACAAGAGCACTAAGCGATGGGTTGATATGGCGGTTTTACACAGAGAGAAAATACCTTTGGGGATCCAATCGTAGTTTAATACAACAAAATCAAAAGAAACAACAACAGTTCAAGACGACGAGACTCGTCACCTTTATTTTTAACCTTTCAATTAGCTACTACAACGTCTTCAACAATCATTTTGTTGCATATCAAGATCTACATGCGGATAGGGGTGAAATCAAGGTATATAAGATACCAAACCAAGGAGTATAACAGAATCCCATCATATCTTAAAGAAGTTCATGTGGTAGTGGTTGATTTACTTTACATTTTATATCTATAATTTATAACATGCATCATTATACACATATTATGATTACGTAGTCTTTAATATGCATAGGTAGGTATATGTATGTATGCAGGTATTCATTACATGTATACTTGTTTGGATCAAGAAATGATAGGTATGTAGTTCTCACAACAGATGCCATTTTCATAAAGTGTAATGAGAAGCGTTACTACAAAATGTATATACGACTTGCAAAAATCAGCAGCAAAAAGCTGCTTTTAATATCAGATCAAGATATTTTTGTTCCTTATCTGTATCCTGAAAAACTCACCCTGATCAAAGTGCATTTTGTTTTTGTCTCGTGTTTAATGTGTACATAAAAACAAGTGGGTTGATGAGTATCAGTAACGTACTACATGTCTCTTCACTAACAGGACATAAATACGACAAAATATAGATTCCTTCCCAATTACATTGGTATACAATTCAAGTTTATCCTCGTCAACTATTTATAAACGCCAAAATTCTTTTGCGATATGATTCTTTTACTAATCTTCCGATCCGCAACAGGGAGGATGAGCTCTCTTAGAAAAAAAAATTTTGACCATTCATAAAAATGTTGCATTACACTGTAGCTTTGGTACACACACGTATATATGTTCATACCTTAGTATAATCTTTCTTTTTACAACTTGGCAAACATGATGTCGGAATGTCCGTACTTATGCTAGTTTTATTACCTTGCCATTTATTGTTACACACACCTAACATTATTTTACTTTGAATACACATGAAGAAACAACACTAACAAAGCGAAAGTGCGATAAACACAATAATAATACCTTTCCTAAAGAGAATAGATCTCGGGGATGAAGAAACTGCCATTTTTACAACACGAGATGTGTTAAATATATAAGAGGAGATTTTTTTTCATTTAATACTTGTTCTACACAATAAATCCTTTTCTGCATTAATCCGACATAAGAGAGGCATAACTCATTCCAGAGGAACGATTAATCACAGCATCTCTCCGTGTCACTGACAAAAAGTCAGTGTCAGTTTTATTATACGACAGTTATTGCACTTCTTCTTCGTGTGCCACAGAAGTTATTTAGCAATGGTTTCATTCCTGTATTCACAACGCAGCGGTAGAGCCAAATGCAGTCAAAATAGAGAAAAATACTGGGTTGCATTTTATCCAACCGTTTACTTGATCAGATTAGATCTTTGAAGAGATATGCGATGCAAATAAACAAGACAGTTATATTTAACGATAATGCACACAATGCAAAATGCATTCATACCCCAAACGTATCTGAAATTCTTGTTTTGGTAAAAAATTTGTTAAAACTTCTTATGATCAGTGCTAGGGGAAAGCGAGTTCGTAATTTGCTTTTACCACCTACTATAATAATTACTTTCATATTAACACAACGACTGTCAGAAGCTTTTAGTATTAGCAATGTTGTGTTTAAAGGAGCAAACAAGGTGCAGGGTGAACAAGAGTGATGAAATAACTATGATATCATAGGGGGTAGTAAATAAGGGGTTAATTGCCCTCCCATGGACACATTTGAAAAAGAAACACTGTGGAAAATTATAGAGTCATCTTGTTTTTCTCTCTTTTAGTACAAGACTATGATAAAACGTTAAAAAGTCAGTGTTTTTCTTAGGTGACTACTGGTTTTCATGCCTTTTGTGAAACTGGTGTACAAGTAGCAAGGTTTCCAAAGAGTAATAATATAAAGAGATCGTCATCATTCTATTTAACCACGGAGAGCATACAATTTTTGTGCTTAAGAAAGTATGATCCGTTCTCCAACTCAACTGTTGTGCCACTCCTAAACCAAGCGAATGAATCAAAAAGTAATGCATACGTGCTAGAATTTATTTGTTTGATATAACATTACTACTTTACTCGCTACTGAAGAAGCAAACTTCTCATTACTCTCATTTGATGTGTTTGTATGCGTTCAGAATAAGAAAATTAAGTTTTAAGTTTACGCATATAATGTATCCTATCCATAGTTAGGCATTACGTCAGCGAAGTGTGTAGCCAACAAGTCTGACTTTCAATAATGAACAGAAAAAGCACTGCATCACAATAATGGTTTTAAGAAGAAAATATCTAAGTAGCCTTTTGCTGCAGTACATTACAGTGGAAAAAGACTTGTTCATAACATTTAACAGCTTTCTTCTGTATGAATCGAAGAGGCAGATTGCTTTTCAAAGCAATTTCATTTTAAATCTGCAGAGTAAATTCAAATGAATCCAGTATGACAGTTCATAGACTAAAATGTCTCCTCAAATGGGTTATATGTGTTTCAGAAAGACAATTTTAGAAACTCAATATATTTAGGTACGCGTATTCTTAACTGACTGCTCAACATCTTCAGCGAACAGTTGCAATGAGTAAAAGCGAGCATGGTAGAAAGCCAAAGACAGTTGACAACAGCCATAAAGAACCTCATAAAACCTTCCAGCTTTGTACATGCTCTATGATTTGCACAAACTATATTGATAGATTAATTTTCTTGTGTTTATGTGTTTCGTTTTGCTTGTTTGAAAATCATAAAGATCTCTGTTGTCACTGTCATAAATCCTTGTGCATCGACGACGCAGTAGATTTCAAAATAGCTCAAGACACAAGACCTATACCTTTTATTATACATTTCGCCGCCTGCTGGTGGCGTTTTTATACTAAGAAGCCATTTACGTTGCTATAATTAACGTTTAAAGATCTCTGAAATGTTAAATCAAGACTAGACACATGTTTACTAATATCAAAAGCAAACAAATTCAACATTTTTCAACGCACGCAACATTAACGCTAAAATGTTCTTACTTAGTGAATCATAAAATAGACGCTAAACAGTACTGCACACGAAGAGCCCACAATAACGATATCGCAATGTACATTAGGTACATACATATTATGAAGGCGACGGCTGACATTATGCATTTGCGGGAGGTTGATACATCTCACAAAGGATCATTCAATAGATGGCCCATGTCAATGTTTTGGCAGTGAATAGGAGAAAATGTTTGTATTCTGCCAAATCGTACGGACAGACAACGAGACAACTGTGAATGCTTCAAAATTTTGATCCTATTTGCTAATTTACATCGGTCCAACTTTTGGCGTAAATGTATTTGTTTCTCTTATACGTGCATGCAACGGCGCATTAGATAAGGTAGGTGCTCTTGTTTTTAAAACCAATAACAACGGTTGAAAGGCTTGCCTGAACGGTTTTTATAATGTGAAATTTAAGTGAAAATACGTACGCTAAAAACACACACTTTGTACATAAGCTTTCAACTTTGAGTACATCAATGAAAGCCTGCTTTTTGAATTCTATGTACTGCGACTTTCCGGTTTAAACACTAATTAAAGTGACCGCTTCGTACCGGATCTTAGAATTGTCCTTATAAATTCTAAGAAAGAGAGAATGAAACACAAGCTCAGGAATGAGTCAAACTGAAAAGTGAAATTGGATAAATTCCAAGATCATTTTAGCTACTAAAATAAAAAAAGCATGGGTACGACATAAACCATTCTTTAAAGCTTGTTTGTGAAAGAAAGCCAAGTAAGACATGTATATAATAAGCAACGACAATTTCAAAACGTAAATAGTAATGACAAAACAAGACAATCTACATTGTATCAGTGGATATGTCAAGTGTGCCTATGTATGTATGTAATTGCTAGCAAGTAAAACAAAAACGATCTAAGACATTGTTTAACTGAGCGAGTAAATGTTTGATTTTTGAATAGGTGACGGTGACAGTGAATGTTGAATGTCACATTTTTACTTTTGGGTTGAATTTAGGAATCACCTCAGTAGTACGTAAAGGGGAATATTGCATTCAAGTTGTTGCATTTTTGCGTTAAAAAATATTAGTGTAAACGTGATATCATACTGCAAGGAAGAACACATGGTGTGAAGCTTGCTTAAGATGTAACGTTTACAATTAAGCTGATTTGGCTGTACTTTAAATGAGATGATATGCTGGTTCTTTTATATATAAGAATTTCATGGTAAACTAAACTACATCTTACTACTCTGTAGAGACCAGGTAAGAAAATCTACGGCATTGTCCAGGATTGATCTACCTTGACTATGGCCACACATGACCGTGAAATTACATTCATTCCATTGGATAAAATGAGAAATTGAACGAGTGTGAGCAATATCTTAGATTCACGATTCACAGCATCTTAAGCCTGCAAACATTCCTTTTTTAAAAATCACCACCACACGATGATGATAATAGCTGCAGGCTAATGATAAATTCTTTTCACACCGCAGCTGTCAAAATAAGCTTATTTAGCATTGCGGCTCGCGACATTCTTTCCATCTTTCTTCGTTCATATCGCTTGCTTTTGAAAATGTACATAGCCGTTTGTATAACGAAAGACATGACATTTGTATACCTATGTACATTCTCCGTAGAAAACTTTTATGCAATATTACAAACATTTTTACAGCATTGACGACTTATTGGTACTTCGCTTATGCCTGAATGAAATCTACGTGATTATCTTGCTTCATGTATTATGGAGATAATAAGACTGTAAGATAAAATGGAAGCTGTGAAATTACTTATTGCAATAATTCAACAGTTGTTGAAAGTGTTGCTAAAACCAATGGAAGAAGATCCGCATATAACTTAATGAAATGGCATTCAGAAATTTTAGGTTCAAAATCTGTGGAGCCATTGCCATGCCCGGAGTATGAATAATCACAAAAGCAATCAACAAAATGCTTTCCTATCAGTATCTTTAATCGTTAGCACTATCAACCGAAACCTGTATTTGCATTTGAGGAAATGAGCTTCATTACATCACTAGCTCAATAAAACTAAATGGAAATGTAGTGACTAATGCAATCTTGTATATTATTTGGGAATTCACGATGATGATAAAAGTATGGCTTGTAATAAAGATGAAGGTACAGACTACAGGTAGTTGCTGATCCCTGATCAGCGCTCAGATCATATTCCAAAGGCAGTATAGTAATCAAATACAAAGTCATAAAAAACCATGCATAGCCATACGAAGTTGTGAGCTTGATGGAGACCAGAAATTCCTATAAAAACACAGTTACCTACTACATACATGCATTCTTGTGATGCGTAAATTTATTGCGTAATTGCATAAAATACGTAAAAGTTACCTTGCTATCGCAATTGACAATAGCTTTTTTGTATTTCTCATACAGGACGTGACTGGTGGATTCTTGTCGCAAATGGAGGAATTTTAAGATTCACGCATGTTTGCACCCAGTAAGATACGGTTTCACGAAGTAAGGATGAATTAGAATTCTGGGATGAACAAATGGACATTTGAGCAGGGGAAGGGGTTGTGTCTTGTATGGAAATGTGCGGTAGTTATCTTGCCTTAAAAGACTGAGTTTCTACAGGAAATTTTATGGTTTGAAGCATTCAAGATTGGAATTTCCATTTTGTTTTCATTAGCAGTTGGTTGATATTACATAAAACATGCGATAAGTGTGTTACACCAAACAGCCTATGCGCCTACTCCTGACACGCATGTCTTTTCAACCACATTTCAAGTTTTCATGACCCAGCTTCTCACTTGTTTTAGGCACGTAATTTTTTGCATGCATTTAGTACTTGAAATTGATGATGAAATGGTGGCATGGCATGGCATTCCTTGACAAGGAAACATTTAATGCATCGGGAAGTCTTCCATGCATGTATTCTGTCAATGCGAGATTACGATCTGGATATCGAGGTCCGAAACAGCGCACACGCAAGGTTTATGTCATGTGATGTCAATCTTCACTCTTTCAAACACATTGCAAGTTTGCATGTAAAAGACAAGACTACATATTCACTACACGTGTATATGTCAGATCCAATATAGTTAAATTTCGCATTTGTATTTTTAATTTCGAAATTAGAAAATAAATTGGCAGTTTTCAACGTGCCTCTTGTTTTAAAGTTATGATGAAAGATGGTTTTGGAAAGATAATACGCTCCTTTCTTACATCTTTGCCGCTTTATAGATAAAAGACAACATTCCGGTTATACATATGGTTGATGAGAGCCAGTGAAGTCGTTTGAAAGCGTATTTGGATAAATAACATCCGCAGATTTTAGTGCAGGTGCAATCAGGTAATGACAAGTACATATGAAGTAGCAGAGAATAAGTTAACATTTTACTCTTTTCAGCTATGTAGATACTAAGCAGCGGATGGTTAGCGCAAGAACGAATGGCGGATGTAAGTGAGTCGTTTAGTGATAATCATATTCTTTTTGCGGGAGGTCCTCTAAATCTCCATTATGAGTTGGGATGTATATGAATTGGTACTACATACAGTTTAATAATATCCGTATTGTATATACGTATAAAGATAAGAGAGTAAAGTATGAAGTTAAACGAGTATGCATAGGTATAAACGAAGTAAAATTACATCTCCCGGTCTATATTTAGGATTAGGGAATGTTGTTAATTTTACATAAAAGAGAAATCACCACCAGCCATGCTAATAAAGATAATACGGATGGCTTACATCCTTTTGTAGGCATCTGCAATGAGGAAGAGATGATGTAAAGATACAGCCTTCAATCTTTACAAAGGTATAAAGTACGAACTTCTTTAAGAGAAGAGAACTTTGTATGCCTATGGCTGGCCTGGAACGCAAAAATGAAAGAAGCTAAAAAACGAATAAATCTAAAAGTTTAAATAAATGTGTAGAGCAAGAAGACACATCCCATTCTTTCTCCTCCTGCATATTATATCTAATATTTAGCATGAAAGATTTTTTTTGTATAAGAATTGTTTACTTTCGATAGAAATAACTCGACAGTAATATAAGCATGGTAATATTACATGTTTTTAATGTTGTTGGAGGCTTTTATAATACTTTTTTAGCCAGTGTATAGGAATTCCATTGAAGGGATATGAGTACAAAGGAACGCACAAGATAGAAAATTACGATGCTATTAACAACGTCATTACTACTACTTACTTATTACACCAACTTTACGATACGAGGACCACCTCTGTTCTCTCAACTCTTATTTCAAGAGCCGGATGGTGAGACCAAAAGCCTAAACTGTTATGCATGCACACTTTGGTGATCGAGTGAATGCACTGTTGCAGTGTATTGTCAGTGTAATTTACGTTGTGTGTTGTGTAGGAGGTTTTTAAAAAGAAATATATATCCAGAGAGGATCACGTATTATTTATCACATTACTTTTTATGCTTTACCATCAATATGCATATGCACTCATGCACACATAATGCGTTCCGACCAACAATTCAACGAGTACCGTATGCCTTTCACTTGAAGCCTCACATGATTACAAAATCTTATTTAATACAAGATCAACTTCATCGACAATGGCTTTTCGTAAAATTGAGATGGTTTTTATATCAAGTAAAACTTCTACTCTTTTTAACTGTTTCCTTCATGCATCAGTAGTATGCAACTATATCAAGTATATGTTTGTATAACACGTTACGAAATGGATGATGTATAATGTATATCAAGTGGTATACATATGGCCTGTGCCTTTGAATGAGAGAGAGTATAAAGGAAATAGCAGAACATGATAATGTATGAATCAGGAAAGATGATGAGTTAGAACCCCTTGGATAATTATAGGATGGGGTAAGTATTAAATGTGAAATTACATGAGAATAATGACCTGTGTGATGTGTATACTAAATTTTTAATACAAATTTACGTTTTTTGATTCCACCGAGTCGCTCGGGTGGCCCAGTCTGTCTCTCCCTGAGGTCTGGTGTAACCGTGTGGAGGTAGCTTCTGCTAGTGTGTGTGTGTGCGTGTAACTTCCAGTTTGTACTCATTTTCCGATGTGTAGTTCCATATTTACACCATCACGAAGATGCGTATATTTCAAGTGTGTTCTACACCCATGTGTACATGAGTAATATTGTAACTTGAAGGATTGTAAAATAATGAAACAAATAGATGATAAAAATGACTGGCTGTTGATGAGTAGTCTTTCTATCTTCTAAATACCAAAGTGTATCTACATATGTACATAGATGTATTATGGAATTCAGTGTCTTTCAAAAACACTTGTATTTTATAGCCTTATTTATGTAAAAGAAATGCTTAGCTGGGGTAGTATCCCAAACAGCTAGCTGGACATTATGCTAAATAGAGTAGAATGGAACAGAATAAAAAGCCTTTGGTTTTTCAATTGCTTTCAAAGTATTTCAACATAGTTTTACCTCACACAAAGACGCTTATCCGTCTCTAATTCAAAATAGGTTTAAAAATACTAAAACCACAGACTTCCGACAAGTCACTCGACTTGCATTTTCCTATTTTGTAGGTTTTCACATCGATAATCTTTTCCGTTAGGTTTTCTTGAGATACATATTTACTGATACTTTCTATTAGAGTATGCTTATAAAATTTAAAATGTATATTTTTAAATAAATAGAAAAACTACTAACCACTACTATAACTATTACTAGTGTAATTACTAACTAGCTCATCAATGTCATTCGCTGCTTGACTTAGTATTGTGCTATTGCACCAAGTAAAACAATGCGATGTGGAATGGAACGTGGTAATGGATACAAACCCAAACGATTTCCTGAGCGCATCCTCACAAGGGGAAATTTTTGGTATAAAATGCTAAAACACGCTGCTCTTTAGCAAAATGGAATGCCTCTCAACCCTCAAAGACTCCTGAATTTTTATGTTCTGGAGAAAAAACAGGTTGGTCATCCCACGCAATCCCACTAGTTGTTCCACGACCGCGCGGTAACTTTGCTAGATATTTGCATAGCAATGTCATCATGTCGAAATATAAATGTACTTGTGTATTCCTTATACCTTTTCTGCATAGCACAATGATCAAATAAAAAGTCACTGCTGACTGGTCACCTCATTACCATATAGTCTACCATCGACACGCCAACCATACCACATAGGATGATATAGAGGACACTTCTCAACAAAAACCGTCTGACATTTGCTATTTTATGAGGCAATTGAATATTTTTCAGAAAAGAAACAAGTCTAGTATCAACCAAAAGTGACAAATGGGCATGCCATCCGAAGAAAGAAAAACAAAGTTAAGCACACACGCCCGTTAATGCACACCAAGGAATCTCTGGGCAAGGGGAACATAAACAGAGGTCAAAACACCCAAGGCATTTCTTGACGCATTTACTTGAGCAAATTATGTATGCCGTGTTATGGGATATACTGGGTAAAATGACGCAGAAATAAATTATCTTGAATGAATTCTGCTGCAATATGTAAATAGTGTGTTTTTTAAAAGTCTCATTTGAGTTCACGTGAAAAGACGCATGCCATTCAAATTGACAGTTAATCATGGTGAACCTTCCTTACTCTTTCTGTAATGCTCATTTTGAGTAGCATATTATTATGAATACCTTGATTTCTTTCCCGTGCACATGCAATAACACTGACAGGTAGCATAAAGCCAAATGCTTTATGAAAAATTATCAAAACTCAACAAACAAGATGAGAAAATTTAAAAAGACTGTAAGACTCATTTTGAGTAGCATATTATTATGAATACCTTGATTTCTTTCCCGTGCACATGCAATAACACTGACAGGTAGCATAAAGCCAAATGCTTTATGAAAAATTATCAAAACTCAACGAACAAGATGAGGAAATTTAAAAAAGGCCAAAAGGAGTTTAATTTAGCTGACTGGCGGCCGCTTCTAATCCGATGCACAACTCAAATCGGAGAGTTTATCTGATTTTTAATATAAATCGATTGAATGTTTTTGTGATCATCTCCATATTTGGAATAGCACACTGTAAAACCATAAAATAATGAATCTTAAAATTGCTGCAGGAAACAATCGATATGAACGAAAAGGGGCTCGTAATTAGCTCCTGATCCTATTGGCAAGTTTGCCTGTTATGGTATCAGTGAGCGGTTTATAACGTATGCGCACCCATAATTTGCTTGGTATTGACACTTGAAACTTTAAAGTGATCACATCGGTTCGCTGAAAAAGGAATGCTAGGAGGTGAGTACGAGAGATGAGATCAATAGATCGGGACATCTTATTTTCAGCAAATGGAGATGATTTTGAAATCAAAACTATTCAAATGCATAAACTAGTATAAAGATTTTTTGCCAACAGCTAAATTAAATTCCATGCACGATTCTGCTCAGAATCAAAAATGCAATTTTAACGTTTGGTGTGCGTTATTGTACATTTTCCTATTAAAGCGTGGTCGCTAGAATCAAGGTGTCTTAGGAGAAAGTATGGGAGGATGAGTCAGTCTGGAGGCAGGAAGTTCCGGGATACAAATTAAGACATTTTAATTTGACCATGGTACAATAATGGCACACTTTTGTGAGACTCAAAAATAAAGCGTTGATTGTAATGGTTTACGAAATCAACACCTTAAAAGGAAAGGCACGAAGTGATTATATGGTATAATTTCATGTTGGGAAAGTGTACATTATTTGTTGGTTTTCATGTTTTTATCAGCAGAGCTAGAGTCATCAACTCATACCGACAGTTTAAGTCCAGATACAAATTCGTAGTTTAGTTCAAAACGCAATGAGTCACATAAAAATTTGATTTTCCAGCCTTGCGAATGGCGTTACACAAATTTTTTGCATACCCACAACTTTCTTTACGCTACGATTCGTGTTTAATGATGACCTATGCTAAGAGATAATTAAATCTTAATTACGTTTAGGAAAAATTCTCTTAAACATCTTTTTAATGGAATGACATCCATAATCTATACAATGATGATGATTGCATGGTTGAAAACTGCCACCATGTACGGTATTCTGAGCCTGCAAACAAATTCAACTCACTTTTCAACTGTCACCAGATCAGAAGCGTCATCGTGTCTTATACACATATTCAAACGTAGTCCTTTATTTTATGAAGGAAGGCTTAAGTTTCAATTTAAACGCAGAGCATTTGACAATGAAACCTTATATGAAACATGAAACCCGCTGATATAAAAAAAAAACTTTCAATAAAACGCGTGTATGCTTCTCCAGAAGCAACTCTCACATGTCATTCATGATTTAATTCATTTTAGGGATCCGCATTAAATTCTATATTATCATAGATGGACAGAAGCATACACGCTGCGCTGGGGTCATTCAGTGTGCCTTGAATTTAAAGTTTAAGAAATTGTTATGAATGCTGAATTTAAATGTGCTATTTAAACAGGATTCACCAATACCAAATCAGGATAAATAATTTGTACAACAAATAATGTCCTCAAAGATGTCATTCATTTTTTACGCATAAAAGGACAGAGTCGTTTTTATGACATAATGCATATGGAATATGCGATGAATTCTTTGTTTTTAGATGAATATTTTCCTAACATGATAAGCTCAGCCGTCATTGTTGTAACTCATTTTATAACTAAGCAGTTGTCGTTCCTTACTGTGTGACCGTCAGGCTAATTCAAGTTCATTTCATTTCTTATAGTATTTCTACAGCAAATTCAAGACAAAATATTTGGATATATAATTGATGCATGGAGGAATACATACATACATTTACATATCATGTTTATAACTTACCAATTCTAGTACAGCTTTCTTCAAATTCCTACCGTGCGATCCAATAAAATGCTGTATCCAACATTTGAACTGCGATCATAAACGTTGCACTTTTTTACAAGGCTACCACGATTGGGATTTAAATGTGTACACATGGGAATTCCATTATAGTAGCTTGCTTTAAGAAGCACATGCATTCAACTTTAACCACTATTGCTATTACGACTGTGTAAACAAATACCTTATTCGGATTCTGTACATGGATATCTTACTGACATGCACGTCATATAAATCCTTAAAAACATCTACAGCTACACAAATATACACGACAGATTATGTATATGAGTTAGATTCTTCTGACTAAGAGATTTGTTTCTGGTTGCAGAATATTTCAGATCCGGTACGTTTGCAATCCAACTATTTCTAGATTTCACTCACTAAACGATAACACACGCATACAACTATAGCCCTGCTTTAAACTAAACACTGGAAAAAACGATGTTATACAATTTGGCATAAGATTTTTTGCTTATATAGCGTACCTCGTAACTTTAGGTAATCTACATTACGCCCAATAAAAAAAGACGTCCTGTGTGATTTAGCTATAAGTTTTCTGCAGTTTATGCGTCAATGATTTCTAAAGACTCTTCTAAAAAAATAACCACCATTTTCACAGGATATCCCTATTCCCTGTCAAAGTAACACCAACCCGGTGAAAAAATGACAGTTTCCAAAAGTCACTGACAAAGTTTACAAAACACAAATACACCACCAGGGATGATGATAAGCCCTGGAAGTAGGCGACATTATTCCTGTCAAACTGCCTCCCAAGTTAATGCAACTAAGGAGGAGGTTCAGAAGAGCACTTGTTTCTTTTCAGAGACTCGCACACACTCAGTCAAATTGACTTTTCAGCCTTCCCTGCTCGCACACAAAGATACCCTGTTTAGACAATGTGTTTTTTTTTATTCCCCTCTTCCATCTTCTCCATCAAACAACAAAATTCAACAGAAGATGGATGATTTGATGTGTGCAAGCATGTAGAATATATACATACATATTTTGAAAGCGAATGTTCACAAATATACATACACATAACATTAACAACTCCTCTTCATCAACTCGCTCCTTCCTGATGTACATTTGCTGGTTTGTGTATGATATTCATACTAAAGCCTCAGAAAGCAATAATGTGTGTATATTTACATTCATATATAAAGTTTTCAAACATTGGAGTTAGCAGAAGACAAAAACATGTGGCCATATGGCTACGGTAAGATGTTTTCTTCGTCACGCATAACCATATACGCAAAGTTATGTCGTGGTTTTTTGTAGGATACATTTATCCAGAAACTTTACACATGTAGAAATTCCTACAGTACAGATACAATGAGGCTGACTTGCAGCAAAGCACATTGTATATCTGAGCTTGAGCTGAAGTTCAAAACTTTGAAGATTTAAAAACGCCATGAAATGGCTGCAAGCACTAATTCATATTTTCCTCTAGCACTATAGCTTACACACACCCTGTTTCGTTTCCCTAACTTATATGCATGCATGAGACGATAAAAAAGCACAGAAAAATTCTTCGCCAGCGTATACAGCGTTACATAATAAAGTAAGTTTATCCACATAAGGAAAATCTATGTAATGAGGTAAGACTGTCTTGACCTTTGTAATAGAATGAAATGAACTGAAAGTTACTGGAAAAGATGCCCTACGAAACGTCCGAAGTAGTAATATGTATAACGTACAGGGTTCACCGTCTTACTCAAAAACATTTGCAGGATTGAAGTAGACAAAATAACCTGATCATCTAAAAGTACACAAAAAGCTTCATTCCCTATGCAATGCTCTCTTGTTTCAAGTACCATCCTATCTTATGGGCAGGCTTGTAACAATTGTATAATAAAATGAATAGTTCGGTTAGCTAAATGGATACAACATACAACAATGCATCGATGTACGTAGGTATGCACACATGCCATGGAGTCATAGAAGTATCTAATCGTAAGATGAGTTTTCTAC